>QLIY01002511.1:1090-18531 GCA_003260075.1 Phallusia mammillata | reverse complement strand
TAAAGTTGCCCGTATTCTTATGGTGTAAATCGGCCTTTGGTACTCGCACGTTGGTATCGAAAACTGAGACAAAATATTTCGATACCACTGAAATCGTTCGATACCGGGTACTCGTCCCATCACTAATACAGATATTGGCTTGTCTTTTAGCTGTGGTATTGCATGCCCAAATTGTAGAAATAACATGTAGGCAATACTGCCAAAAACAGCAAAAGTGACAATTAGGTGTGTTAAATATAAAATATAATTCGAGCCTTTTTCACAATGAAGGGATTTAAAACAGGATACAATTATTGGGTTTTTTATTAGTCATAAAACATAAAAAGCTGGTTTCTCTTATTTAAATAATATCAAAAATTATGCAGATAATTCTAGCATTTTCAATTCCTAAAGCCTTATTATGCAATTAAACAGAATAATTTTGAACTGATTCTAGATTGAGTGTGAAATTAAATAGAAGATCTTAGTACAGTAGTTCCATATGTTTTTCGATGAATTCCTCCCTTAACAATTTAAAACATTTTCATTTGTCCCTAATATACTACATAGTAGATGCTAAACTATACAAAGATCATAAAATTGGGTCTTTTATCAACTTCACATGACATATTCGCAGAGCCTAAGTGTCTATTTACAAACCACATGTAAAAATCAAAGTAAAATGCTCAAAATCAAGTTTTAAAATTCTTCCCCAGTTGGAAAACTACTTTCTTAGTGTGTTGTAACATAGAAATTGTTGGACTTAAAAAACTCAAGCCAAAACTCATTATATAGTACAACCAGTGGTGGGATTCAGCCGGTTCGCGCCAGTTCTACAGAACCGTCTCACGAAATTTTATGAGATCAGCGAACCGGTTAGCATTACTGGTTACTGTCAATGGACTTTTTGTGACAGAACCGGCTGTAAAATATGACTTTTGTGATAGAACCGACTGACAAAAAACTTGAATCCCACCAATGAGTACAACCGACAGTCAGCTGGAAAAAAAGACGTATTTAATCCATTTTGTGCATTATCGTCTATTGGATGCTCTGTGGTTGTAATGGTCCAGTCTTCGGCGGCGTAGTTCATCCTGATTAGACGCTGGTGGATACGGTGGCTGTCCATTTGTGGGGGTTTCATTTTGTGTATTGTGGGTATGTCCTGGAATATTCCAACCTGAAAACGTAAGGCAAACTGTTGGCAATGTGTTTTTAATATGGTATTAAGTAGGGGTGGGCTAAAACTGCAAATGTTCTGTTTGGTCGAACACCGAGCATCTTGTGTTACGTATGGTTCCCGGCCGAACACACATGGTGCATTGTGACATCAGAAACATTCCCAAAATCATGTTAGTTTTAAAGCTTTCCAAGGTCTCTTATGCCACCTGTATGTATAAAACTGTACAGGCCACAGGAATTATGTATTTTTTCACTATTCAATGCATGGAAAAAACCAGTCATTTTTGTTCTTGGATACATTTTTAAAGACTTGTTTTGTATGTTACCAGGTCATGAAAATGCAAATTTAATGATTAGGTCATTTTTTTGGGGGCAAGTGCCTGACCTCACAAATTGTGCCTTCCACTTTTTTGCGCTCTAAAATGTTTCAACTTTGCCGAGCTGGCTTGGTGATTGTTTTAGTGCAATTGTTTTAATATGTTTTCTTTCACCAAGTGAAGAAACTTAAAACTAAGTTAACCCAGAAATTGGATACAGGACTGTCTGCAATAATAAAACTGAGGCAAAGTGGTTATTACACAGAAATAGGCTAAAATTGTTAGTGTTCCTAATTCATGTTTAGCAGGTATGGATTATGGCTATTTTTGTGACATCATGCATGTATGACATCATAGTTATTAAACTGCTTTGGCCAGCACTATTAGCATGAAACTCCAATCAAATAAAATGCCTTGTCGATTTGGCCTAATTTTGGTTCGAATATAAAAAAAATTGTACCATATGCTGGAGGTTGTACTTCATCTTGTGTTGGTGCTGATGGACTGGTTTCTTCACTTAAATCTGGATAGAGTCTGTTTTGACCTGAATATTAAAACAGTTGGTTCTAGTTTATCACATAACACGCTAAATTTTGAAAATTGAATGGTGTGGTAGATGATGCGATTTATCACATACTTGGTCATTTCATATACACAACGCCAAGCTGCATGATATTTCAGTATTTAAACAATATTGGACGGTTTTTGGCAAAACAAAGTCGTGCACTAAAACGGAGACATTCCTGTAGTGAATTTTAACTTAATGTAAGTCAATCTTACCAGGGACCACCCTCGAGTGCGATTTAAGTTCCATTAAAATAATGTTTTTGCTTTAAGGCAAGTCCGTTACATCTGCAACTTTTGTTAAGCCTTTGCCCAATATCAGCATAGTAAAGTAACAGACTATGGATTGTAAACAAATATTGGTTTTAGTGATGGGACGAGTACCCGGTACTCGGTTTCGAACCATTTCAATGGTATCGATACTCATACTCGGTATCGAAATATTTTGTCTCAGTTTTTAAAACCAACCTGTGAGTACCGAAGGCCGATTTACACCATAAGAATAGTTCCGCCAGGTTTCGTATATTTTTTCGGTATCACGTGGGGATTACATTTTTCGACATGTGCGTGTGCACACCTGTACCCCAATCCATGGCAGATAAATTAGCCAATAATATACAACACTACACTTAAGTACTCGCTAATCGTACTCGGTACTCGGTATGGGGGGGGGGCACAAAATTGGAAAAACGTTTTGCCAGGTTTCGTATATTTTTTCGGTATCACACGAGGATAACATTTTTCGACATGTGCGTGTGCGCACCTGTACGCTGGCCATGGCAGATAAATTAGCCAATGATATACAACTAAGTACAACACTAGGGGGGGGGGATACTCGCTTCAAAACTTGGTATCGTCCTATCACTAATTGGTTTACAGATTTAAAGCAGTTCAACAACATATATTACGTACCATTATTTGGCTGATTTTGAGTACTCTGTGCCATTGCATGCTCCATCTGTTGCTGTTCGTTTAATCCACCAGTGTATGAATCATACCTTCTTTCAGGGGGGGGGGGGGGGGGGGGGGGGGGGGGGGGGGGGGGGGGGGGGGGGGGGGGGGGGGGGGGGGGGGGGGGGGGGGGAAAGTATTTCAGACAACAGCATGAACAATTAAGGCAAGTTTATTATTAACACATATATACATCTGTACAGTATAAACTGTTTGCATTTTCAAGGGTTAATATTTGTAACTTATAAGGTGTGTAACTCATAAGGTCAAAAAGTGCATTTTTGTTTTACAATTTTTAGACCTTTGGTCTTTTACTTTAATATAAAGCAGGTTAACTTAATGTACACCCTATACATAATGTATTTCCGGACTACTCAATGGACAAAAAATAGACAAACATTTTTGTGTGTGTGTTTGGATTCAACCAGAATTGCTGTGGTAAAAAAATAGTTAAAAATACATGCCGTTACCCAAACGGCTTCCTGTATATTTATTTAAGCATGAAGCAATCATTAAATCACCTTTGTCTATTATGATGTCCACTAGAAGCACTGTGGTATGTATATGAAGGTCCAGACCTCGCTGAAAACGATCGGCCTGAAAGTCCAAATGCATTTTAAAGATTTAAACTTTTATGTTCACAAAATGTAACAAAGGAAATAACAGCCCAAATAAATGTACAATTTTGAGAATGTGTTTTTAATAATAGTTTTAAAGCTAAATGTAACAAAAGTTTTCTGTACCCTAGGGCAGTGCTCTTCAACCTTTTTTGGTGTGGTGAACCCTTAAAGTTGTTGTGGTGAACTCATGCAGTCTGTTTACTTAAAGGGTAAACTGCGGTAATAAAGGACTAGTGATGGGACGATACCAGGTTTTGAAGCGAGTACCGATACCGAGTACGAGTACCACATGTATATACCTTCGATACCGAGTACCGAGTACGATTACCGAGTACTTAAGTNCGACCTATTTGCCGAAATTACGGGTAGGCAAAACAATAAAGATAGAAAGGATTTAGTTCGACTGTCACCTAACATACTTTGCCGTGCGTCGCAAATTAATTAATGTTTAACATTGTAATAACTATAACAAAAATGCTTAGATTTCACTCAACAAAGCGCACACACTTCTGGCCTAGCAATCACAATGATCCTTTTTGTTCGTTTTAACGTCGCTTGTTTCGTTTACATTACAACGTGTCGCATATTTAACGCAGTGAGTTGTATGTGACGCATAATTAATTTTAAAGTTCAGTGTACTTTGTTTCAACGATGTTCTGACCTGCCTGAAACTTTCGACAACGTTAGTTTTTGTAGGCTAAGTACCAACCTTACGTTTGTGACGTAATATTGGGTGTTAATTGTTTTTTTTCGGTTGAAAAATTTTTTTCGGTTCACGTGGTTGTTGACAAAATACCCGGGGCAGCGGCGTTTCTACCATAGGACAGCGCCAGTACTTTTGTTGTGCTATTTACAACTTTTTAATGTTTAAATTCCTATGCTTCTCGAATACGTTTCACAACTGCAATGAATGCGAACAATTTAATGGTTGTGAAAAATTTAACCCCCCCCCCCACCATCGATACCGAGTACCGAGTACCGGGTACTCGTCCCATCACTAAAAAACGACACGTTTAAAACGACATGAAAATTGAATTAAGCCTAGTGGAACTCTCAAAAAATGCTCGATTTGCTATCAATACTCCAAGCATATGTTCGCCAATTTTATATGAAACATCGGCGAAAGAGTCAAAACTCAATACACTAATACAGAGGTTCTTAATCGGTGGGAAATTTCATGGTTTCAGAGGGAAATTATGTGAGTCGGGTGTCACCAAACTTGAACCCGCGTTTCGAATCTCGCCTTGAAATAACCATTGAAAGTAAATTTAATACATTTTTTCCATGACAATACGTAAGATTAATTTCAGCTAGTTTACAAGGCGCATAAAAAGCAGAAAATTGTTTGTTACGTCGCAGACATTACTAAAAGTATCAATGACTTTGTTATTGTTCGCGATAAAATGCCTTTTCTCTGTTAATTGTGATGGAGTAAATGATTAATGCAAGTACTTGAGAGTTGAGACTCAATATTCCACACAACTTTACGAAAGCACTATTCAAACTAAACAAGATTGCAGTATACCTTTAAGGTCCCGACCAAATCGCTTCAAAACAATCGAAGAATAAATTGTTTTGTTAATATAGGGCACAAACTATCAGTATAAAAATAACAGGGGGGAAATTTGACCTTGGTGATTGACTTTAGTGGGAAACCACATCAAAAAGGTTAAGAACCACTGCACTAATATAACCCGAATGTATCAACATGAAAGGGGAACAAAACATTAAAAAAGTTTACTTGGGTTATACATCAGTCGAAACCTGCATTTTCGTACTGGTGCACCCCATGCATATTTTGGTACACCCTAGGGTGCACCGTGCATATTTTGGTGCACCGTGCACACCGGTTGAAGAGCACTGCCCTAGGGCTTTTAGCAAACTTAACCAACGTAGAAACTTACCAAAATCGTTAAATGGCCAATTCATTACAGCTTTAAGTGGTCCTTTTACATAGGCCAGGCCCACCAGAATACCAGCCAAATGTCCTGTGAATGATGCATTTGGTACCAACACCTGTTGAAAAACAGTAGTTATAACTAAATGCCAAAACAATGCATATACATGAATATAAGCCACATGTAGAAGTGCTATTATCGCAAAAAAATCACGCAAACAAAGTGAAATAAATTTGAATCGGCATACAGAGTGGTCTAAGATGAATATATTCAAACTGAGACCAGCCATAAAGTGTCGATGCAAACCAGTGTTCCGGGCATACTTATCGATAAATCATAGTATGCCAGGCCTATTAAAAGTGTCATAACAAATCAGACTCCCAAGCATTCCCATGTGGCAAGACTTCAGCTAGAAAAATATAGCCTGTGGTGGGATTCGAACCAGCAATATCCAGGCTTTTACTCTACCAACTGAGAAACAAAGGCTCTATGGTGAATCTCTCGAAAGTCAAATCACAAGCACCGTTGCCTGCCTCGAAGGCTGCACATGTGAGCTTTGTGGTAGGGACCCCCCCCCCAATGATGCATTTGGTACCAACACCTGTTGAAAAACAGTAGTTATAACTTATAACTAAATGCCAATAAATACTGCATATACATGAATATAAGCCACATGTAGAAGTGGTATTATAGCAAAAAAATCACGCAAACAAAGTGAAATAAATTTGAATCGGCATATCCCCCCCCCCAGGCTTTTACTCTACCAACTGAGATATATACAAAGGCTCCGTACCGAATCCCTCGAAAGTCAAATCACAAGCACCGTTGAAGGCTGCACATGTCAGCTTTGTGGTAGGGATCACTGAATTGACCAATGATAATTGTGATTTGGCTTTCAATGGGTTTACCGCTATGCTTGTGTAGTTTAGTAATGTGCGAGTCCTGGAAACGCCCTTGTCGTGGGTTTGAATCCCATGGCAAGCTTCAATGGACCTGGCATACTGTATATGATTTATATATGAGTGTGACATCATCCCTGTCGGCACACGCATTTCAGGTCTTATCCCAGCTATGAATTTATGTTCATCTTTACTAATATCATATCCTGTACATTATGTCTTAGACCAAACAAACCTGAATTAGAACAAGTTCGAACCAACAAGAGAGCCTTGAATTAACTGGTATAAATCCCATAATAAGACTTGTTCCCTCCCCCCCCCCCTGGCATACTGTATATGATTTATATATGAGTGTGACATCATCCCTGTCTGCACACGCATTTCAGGTACATTATGTCCTAAAGAAAACACACCTGAATTAGTACAAGTTCGAACCAACAAGAGAGCCTCGAATTAACTGGTATAAATCCCATAATAAGACTTGTTCCTTGGGGCATCATTTGCGTAGTTACAACTTTCACAGCAAAAACGACACCTGAAAATAAACAGTGAAATATTTAAGTGGTCATAATTCACCAGTCCTATTAAAGCAGTGGTTCCCAACCTTTTTGTAGTCACGGACCCCTTTTATAAACTTTGATGGTCCGCGGACCCCCAACCAAATTTAGTCTTGTTAAGTTTTCGTTTCCTACATTATACATTATTACTTTCGCTCTTTGGGCAGAATTTCATTCGACCTTTACAGTCCTTAAATCTCAATAAAGTTCTGTACTGTAGCAGTCAACACAACGTTCATGTGTGTTGGGATGTTACAATGGAGGTAACAATCACACAAAAAGTAAGTTTTCCTGATCTAAAGGCGTGATAAACAGTTTGCACTCGTATTCAGGTTTGTAAAAATGGTTTGGAAACTTAAAAAAATTAAGAATGTTTGACTCCATGGACCCCCTAAAACCATCTCACGAACCCCTTGGGGGTCCGCGAATCCCAGGTTGGGAACCACTGTATTAAAGGCAAACTACTGATATGCGATAGCCTAGGAAAATCCAGCCTGTGATGGGATTCCAACACAAAAAAAGATATTTGGTATTTCATGACATTGTGTAATGCGGCATATATAAAAAACCTCAATATTAGCGCATATGGCAGGGGTTGGCAACCTTTTTGGCGACGTGTGCCAATTTACTTGTTATTTCCATGTGTTAATGACCTCACATGCCAACGTTTTTCCAAATAATACTGGTTCGTGCCAGCAGATATCAATAATTGAGAGAAAACAGAGTGCTTTGTGCATGCAAGGCGTGTTTTGTGCATGAATTTTAAGACAAAGGCATGATAAAACTATATGCAAGCAGTGCAACAGGTTAAATTGTTACTTGAATATAAACACGCAAATCGGTTGGCGTGCCATGAAAAACCACTTTGCAGGGGTTGCCGACCGCTGGCATATGACCTTGACATATCATCAGCAAAAATTTACCTGAAAATCCAACGGCGCATTGATTCATGTATGAAGCATCGGAAAAAAACATTGCAGCAGCGTAGTTTAAATATAACATGACAACATTGACCAGAACACTAAACACAGCCAACATGTACAGAAACTGCCTGGACCCGATTTTGGACTCCAAAGACCGCCCTTTCCATAGAAATGATACCATGTTGTAATAAAGGTGCCAGTCGTCAGCATGAGTGAATGTTGCTTCTATAACTCTCCTTAACCAAACAAATTTTGATTACTATTACATACCAGGTGTTATTTTGGAAATTTTACAGTTTTTTTCAAATACTGGTATGCACAGTTGTGACATCGCACAGACTAGGTGAGGCATGGGTTTTTACCCCCCCCCCCCCTAGAAATGATACCATGTTGTAATAAAGGTGCCAGTCGTCAGCATGAGTAAATGTCGCTTCTATAACTCTCCTAACCATAAATATGTAAATGTTGTTACATATACAATGCTAGCCTTTATATTCATAGTGTAGCTACATTTGACCTGATTTAATGTAGTAAAATGAGTTTTTTTTATCAGCGCCAATATTCGTTATATTACAGATTATTATTATCGGCCTATGTGTCATCATCTGCTGATAAAGAGGAAATTTGCACCTAAGATTATTTTGCTTTGAGCAACTGTCATTCTGTCTTGGGCATTGACCACTTGCTGATCACTGCAAGGCAAAGCTGCATTAAAAGCTTTGATGCTCTAACATGGCTTCTCTTAGCCCCCCCCCCGTAACTCCCAGCAAACTGGAGTCCTGTTGGATGGCTACACTAGCCAATACAGCCAATCTCTCGACACCAGCTGCACTGATGATGTCGAAATAGTGTGCACTGTCTGCAGCTTATTATTTTTGGCTCCATGCTTTTACATTTTTTTAAATAATTTATTAATGATAGACAAGTGCAAAAAAAATGGTCATAGTTACAGTCACCATTTCAAATGTTCACTTTAAACATCAAAAATGGTTTAGCCGAAACCACAAAATAGCCAAAAGGTCATAGTTACAGTCATCACTTTTTTCAAATGAACTTTCGCTGCAATAACATTCTTACCAATAATCTTGTCTTTGCCAAACTTGGACCACTCCAACACAAATATCCATAGTTCGTGGAACACGTTTGCGAAAAAATTCAT
Organism: Phallusia mammillata; assembly: GCA_003260075.1. Classification (NCBI taxonomy): domain Eukaryota; kingdom Metazoa; phylum Chordata; class Ascidiacea; order Phlebobranchia; family Ascidiidae; genus Phallusia; species Phallusia mammillata. The sequence continues at coordinate 9,482 of QLIY01002511.1, read as the reverse complement.
GTATTATTCCCAAGTACATCCCAACACCCCCCCCCCGGCCGCGGGTTGCACACCCCTGTCTTAGATCAATTCTTACACAGTCACATTCACTTACACTTATGCCAAATGTACAGCAAAGCATGATTTTAGCACCATAATTTTGAGTTATTCTGCAAACAATTATGTAACGTTTCTATTTTAACAAAATATTGGATTTTTTGCTGTTGAAAGGGGAAGGAGTAGGCCTTTTATGACATATATGGTCAATCTCTAAAAAAACTAATTTAATTATATTATTTTCATGAACTTAAACTTATGAACTTATGAACTTAAATGTTCACAAATAACCTATATGACTTAAAAAGATGTCCATTATACTGCGCAACAGTAAGCAAAAAAAGGTTATCAAAATAGGCTGTGTTTATTACAAATAATTATTATGCAGATTCTGGTTAAGTAAGAAAAAAATGAGAATTTACATCAAAAAAGTTTAGGCCAAAATCACATGTGTGGCAAAAATGTATATTTATGTCACCAATTTGTAGCTGCAATTTGTAGTTTTCTTACCAATAATCTTGTCTTTGCCAAACTTGGACCACTCCAACACAAATATCCATAGTGCGTGGAACTCGTTTGCGAAAAAATTCATGTATTATTCCCAAGTACATCCCAACGTTAAGAGCTATTGTTCCAAGCGTTACTGGTGGAATGGTGTCGAAACCGGCTTGACATAATTGAAGCAGTAACAACATGAGACCCATGTTGGGTTGTCGGCGATGCCGACGTCTTGATGGCCACATAGTGGTTGCGAACAATGTATGGATTAATATCACTATCAATTTAATTAATGTGTAAAATATACACTTTTCCTAAACAACTTAAAATGCAAGAGAAAACAATTAACACTTTTGCTACAACATGACACTAGTTTGGAAAAATGGCTTGTGGTCTATAAAAGTATGTTTTATCGATCAGTATTTTGGAGGTTGTTTATTCAGTCTGCCAAAGATTTTGGCGCTGCAGGACCGACATGTCCCCCCCCCCAGGAAAAAAATATATATCTAAAATCTAATTAAGATGAACATGATTTTTCTAGCCTACACCTTGCCATATGGTGGTAGATGCTTGGTGACCAGCTGATTCGGCATGGCGCCTTCAATGGGCCTGGCGTACTGTGATTTAAAAGCAATCTAATTTGATTTGTTGTCAAAATAAAAGGTGTACAGTTTTGCAGAGCAGCTGCCTGTGTAATGTAATCAATCAACCTGAGCAATTATTTTTTCGAAATCCAGCACAAAAAAAATTTAAAATCTGGCCATGACATGCAATGTACCAAAAAGAGTGGGCTACTCTAAAATACGCAATCTATATGCAATCTACAAAATTACTAACTAATATGTTGACGGTTAGGGCTCTTAGGGTTTGGGTGAGGGTTTATAATAAAAATAACTTTACAATTTAATCCCAGATACCTTTTGGGCTTAATTTCCTTACAAGTGTTAACATGTGGTACCATACAGTGTTTAGTATCACTCTCAACACATATGTGACTATTAAGCCTAAACTGGACATCTAAAACTAAATTATAGTGTTATTTTTATTATAAACCCTCACCCAGACCCCAAAAACTCTAACCATCAAGGCATCAACCTTTTAAAACGTTACATCTGTTTTATAAGTAGATTGCGTAGATTGCATATTTTAGAGGAGCCCATAAAGAGTTATATTAAAGATATTCAATCGAAAAATTAAGTTAACTTACAGTACACTGACTGTTACAACAGAAAATCAAATGCAGCTCTTTGTGTCTGTTTTGGTTTGGCTATGGGACTGAATTGAGTTTCACAACTCCATTATACACATTTTGCCCTGAATATAAGCAACAAGGCACTAATACAAATTGGTAAATAATCAACAGAAGGTCTGTAAATTTAATGGTTCTGCAATTTTACAACATTTGTTTCTTTTATTTTGAATGAATAATTTGAAATTTTTTTCAAGGAAATCTTAGAATTTTAACAGGATACAATGCCTGTGTTTTAGCTTTACCTAATAGGAGATTTTATAAGCAGACAGCATTCAGAAATAGTATATCCATTATGAAGAGCCAGTCTGCAGAACATGGCAGTTCCCGACGAGATCTCGCGCGTGCAGGGCCGACATGTGCCGCGTGCGCGCGTGCACGACCCGTAAGTTCATGTGCAAGACTTACTTCAGCAGACACAAAGCAAGTAAACGAGGTCAAGACAGGCCAATTAAATGCCTTTGGTGCAAAATTTTCGCGTGCAAACCCTAAAACGTGGCGTGCAAAATTTTTTTTTCAAAACAAAATCGCGGGTGCAGCTGCCACACTCTGCAGACTGGCCATTATACACATTTTGCCCTGAATATAAGCAACAAGGCACTAATACAGATTGGTAAATAATAAACAGAATTTCTATAGATGTAAGGGTTTTACAATTTCACAACATTTATTTCTTTTTCCAAAAAAAAAATAATAATTTAAAGTTTATTTTCATGAAATCTTAGCATTTAACAGGATACAATGCCTGTGTTTTGCTTTGCCTAATATACCCCCCCCCCGATTTTATAAGCAGACAGCATTCAGAAATAGTATATCCATTATGAAGACAAGAACATATTTTCTACAACATTGGCAAACTAAAAGTCGAAGTTTAGAAATGAAATTTTGCCAAATATACACAAATAGATAACTAAACTAAAAATACCCCCCCCCCAAAAGTCGAAGTTTAGAAATGAAATTTTGCCAAATATACACAAATAGACCATAACTAAAAGCTGTAAAATCAAAAACCAAAGGTAATATTCAAAACTTTGAAATACTGACATAAAAAACCTACAAAAACTACGTTTATTAAACGCTGAAAACAAACAGTTTTTAATTTTAATCCTCAACTTTAAATGCTGACGAGCCAAAATCCGATTACTCAGCAAACTTTATGCTGACTCATCGTAACATGATGACTGGCAAAATTTGAAGCATTTTTTGACTTCCGTGAGAAATAAAGTAATCTATTTTTACTTATTCATGTTTTATTTTTGCCAATAAATAAACCGCTGACAATACGAAGAAAGATTTGTTGATGTTTAATGCAAATATATCCCTGTCATTTGTTATGGAACTAATTTAATGATATTTTCGAGTAGTTCATTTTGCTGGTCTCTTTTTCTGTCGAAACCCACCTATTCCCTAACACGTGTCGTTAGTATTTAGGCCCCCCTCGACCAAAGTATATATAAAACACAAGTAGTCCAACATTGTTACGCGATAGAGCTTCATAGACGCCATTTTGTGTCCAAATTAATACATCAGGTATTGAGAAAAACACATAAATTTTCTGATTTTAGCAAACTGGTTGGCTTTAACGCGAATTGGGTAGGCCAGATCGAACAAAACTTTTGGGTTTTAACATTTCTTTGCCCTCGACTGGTCCCAACAACGTTTCTCTGGTGAGCTCCCGCCACATAACGCTTCATAATACGGCGTAGCTGCAGCGCGTTTAGTCATGTTATCCACCATTTTGTTTAGTCATGTTCCACCACATGCACTGTAGGCTAACGTTTCAACGTAGCGCAGTTATTTGCGGCTTGGTGATCGTTCAGTGCAATTGTGTCGCTATGTGTTCTTTCACCAAGCGAAATAAACTTCACTCAAATGAAGCCTTCTTTGTTACAACACGGCCAACTCAAAAATAAACGATCTGTGTAACTATAGGGCACATAAAGTTTTTGTGTCAATAAATCACTATTTAATTAATACTTAAATACTAAACCGTTAAAATGTGGTAAATTGGAAGCACTATATGCGCGGATACATTAAACTATGTAAAATGACGAACATAACGGCCCTAATAGACTTGAAAAGTGACATGCTTTAATTCAAACGTTTTGGCAAATGCTCAAGCCTTCATCATTTAACTATGAGGGGCTACTTAAGTTACTGCCGTTTAAAAACGTTTAAATTAAATGAGAGGCAAATAAAAGGTGTGGCTCAATACGGCCATTTGGACCGTCATATGTTTGTACAAAAATGCAATGTAAAGACAACGACACATATAAAATTTTGACCAATGCAAAATAGCAAAACACAGAAAAGTTGTGGTTTTTGAAGCAATTTCAGTGCTATTTTTGGGCCAGTGTGGAGTTTTCTTAACAACAAATTCAGGTTCGGACATCAGTTGAAAGGTTTTTGTAACATGTAACTCTCAATTAGAACATTAGATTGTACAAATATATTTTGGCTTTAAACTGTAACGATATAAATGAGCACAGCAGAGCATTGTCGGCCTAGCTGCGTTACAATACGCGGTCGGCACAGTTAGATGTAGCGACATCGTTAACAGGATAAGCGTCGCATCTGTATTGATCCGGTTTGAATCACCTGCATTGTGTTACGGGGCTTGCGGTGTTTACGGCTGTAAGTCTTAATTAGGACAATGTGTGTTATAACGTAGATAAGGAAACCCACTTGACACATACGAAGGTACAGCTGAGAGATAGCATTATAAAAATCAGGGCGCTATAAAGTTTCATATTAACTGTTTTATAGTTGACTAAACAAAACTAGCTATCAATTGGCTGAAATCATAAGAATAGAAAATAGACAGACAAGAATATGTGATAATTTGCAAATATGTAAAAAAGTTATTCTTTTAACCAGGGTGTAATTTAATATTTTTCTGAGGTTACCACATTATTATTTTTAGTTTTGTGACGTTGCAGTTGGTAATTTTATATTTATAGACGGGGAGGTATCCTATACTAAATTCATGTGTTTTATTTCTATATGGTAACAAACATAAAAAATATTAAGAATCACTGCATTAAACTGCTGTTGCTGACAGGCTATAATTTTTTTGTGGCATAATCTTGGAATGAATGCATTTATAAAGCAGTTATAATTGACAGGTTTGCAAACAAAGTCTTTCAAACACTGTGATTTTATTTTGAATTCTGTAAAAAAATAGATTCAGTTTTTTTCGTCATATTTCACTCAAACCTAAAAAAATAAAAAATACGATTAAAAATACGAAAAATACACTTGCTGAACTTTTTTTTTACTTTAGGTTTTTTTCTTGTTATATACTTACAGCCAAAGGTGGCGGTTTAAAGTGTTTCAAAATCCTTAAAAATGGCAAATTATCTTATAAAAATTGCTGTTTTTATTTCCACTTTGAGTGTATTACATGGAGGTAAGTTGAATTGTTTCGTTTTTTAAAATATAAAGTTGCAAAAACTTGAACACTTAACCGTGTATTGTAATGAGTAATGACATTTTTTGGATAAAACTTGGTCTGCTATAATTAATATCTTTGTCCATAAATATAGAAAAACCTTTTGCAAAACCAATTTTGACAAAATAACCATGCCTTAAGACAGTGGTTCTCAACCTTTCGTGGACCGTGGCCCTCTAAAAGTAACCTCGTGCCACCCTTCAAGTAACCCTGTAGGACCTGTGGCTCCTTAAAAAATGTAAATGGCAATCTCATGTTGGAATTCGGTACTAATTTCGACTTTAAACAGGTCGATTAGAATAAACAAGAATCCGTAATCGTAAAAAAACTCAATATAGACAAATAGTATGTGAAACAGTCGATTAAATTAGGGAATAAAGTTAAAAAGGAAATGGGTTTAAGTGGGTGTTTCTGGTGAATCTACACCCGTCGTTTGATTCGGTAGAGCTACTAACGTCATAACTCAGAGTAGACAGGGTTGCTAATTCCGGTAGATGACGCAAAGAGCGCAGTTATTTAAAATTTTCAGTGAAACTGGAGTTGAGCTGCATGGGAACTAATTTTAACAAAAAGAACTAAGATTTTAGGTTGATTTTATTGTTGTTGTTAGACCAACCCTAATAGCCCTAACTGTAAGCAGTTTTTACGCAAATTGCATTTAAATGTTAAAGTATTTGCGTGCGCCACCTACCGGAACTTAGCCAACCTGGCAACTGTGAGTTCCAACGTTAGTTACTCCACCGTTCGATTCAACCTAATTGTTTCAGTAAATGTTCTGAACTTAATAAAGACGATTTGCCATACCGCCATAATAACTCTTCAATATTCTTCGTAAGCCAACACTTTACAAAATTCGTTTAATTCACATAAGACTTCGATGTAATGCACTTTTTGTTAAATCCTTTGTCTTTCTTCTAATATTGGAAACGCATTGTAGTTTCAGATGCAATTTGCGGTCCGCATACACATACTGGGAGTGAATATGATGGCTTCATGGTTGATACATGTGTGAATTTTAAGCTGACTTTCACTTCTACTTTGGGTGCCACCAAAATGGTTGCTTACATACGACTTTTCGAGTTGGCAGCAAACGACTTCTGTGAGGTAAATTTCCGCATGGTAACTTCATTGTTTCACTGTGTTGTTTGAAACAACAAACTTATGATCGACATCCTTGAAAAAAATCGGACCAGTCTAAAGCTAAACCATATCCACAATATTTTTAATCGATTTATAAGTTACTGTGATTCTTACACGAAATTTAAATTTGGATCCGTACTCCCGCGACTCCCTGACTTCGTAATCTATTGACTTCATGATTTCGTGACTCCTCTGTTCATCGACTCCGTGACTTCGTGACTTCGTGACTTCGTGACTTCGTGACTTCGTGGCTCCGTGATTCCATGACTCCGTGACTCTGTGACTCCATGACTCTGTGACCCATGACTCCGTGTGTCCGTGACACCGGTCGGTACAGATCCAGTTCGAGATACTAATAATTTTGTTGTAATTCAGGTTTACGAGGGAACTGACAACTCAGGCAATTTGACCGGCATTTTGCAGGGAGGAGGTCCGTCATTTCCTATGGTCTTTACAGGCCCGAATGCTTACATTGATTGTTTAACAAACCATACAACAGTCTCGGCGCAATTCATACCCCCCCCCCAACGTCATAACTCAGAGTAGACAGGGTTGCTAATTCCGGTAGATGACGTAAAGAGCGCAGTTATTTAAAATTTTCAGTGAAACTGGAGTTGGGCTGCATGGGAACTTTTTTAAAAAAGAACTATGATTTTAGGTTGATTTTATTGTTGTTGTTAGACCAACCCTAATAGCCCTAACTGTAAGCAGTTTTTACGCAAATTGCATTTAAATGTTAAAGTATTTGCGTGGGCCACCTACCGGAACTTAGCCAACCTGGCAACTGTGAGTTCCAACGTTAGTTACTCCACCGTTCGATTCAACCTAATTGTTTCAGTAAATGTTCTGAACTTAATAAAGACGATTTGCCATACCGCCATAATAACTCTTCAATATTCTTCGTAAGCCAACACTTTACAAANCCCAACGGCAAAAATTTACATAGAAAATGCAACTATGAGTTATCCAATATGAAACTAAAACAGACACCAAACATACTATTATCCCGTCAAATGTTTTTTTATTCACAAAAAGGTGTAAATCATTTGTGAAAGTAAACAAAAAATTTGACAACCAACAGATTGCAATGTATTGTAAACTTTAACTAATAGAGCTCTTCTGGCAAATGTATTTTTTGTACCAACGTTTCGACGTTCTATACAGGTCGCCCACATGACGGTAAATAATACTGAACACAAGCTGTACCGCAGTGCACGATAAACAAAGGACAATAGAATTAAACACAATTACGTCACAACGCTTAATGATTGGGCCGCTAATCTTTAAATAGGTCGCTGCAGTACGCAGAAAGCATCACTTATGTTTTGATGTTCACAGTGTTGCCTCGTTGGTGAATATTCCATGCCTCTAGAAATAGACTTTTCCTGTAGTCAGGCTCTCGGACCGCCACAGACGCCGCTTTGCAATCAATGCAGTGGCCTTGTGTTACCGCGTGATTGGAAAAGGCCGACTGCTTCATATTACAAAATGTTTTTTTTTCTCGAGTCATGTCATATTCACCAGCAGTAAACTTCAAAACAGACGTGATGCTTGTAAAGTCGAAATTAGGTCGAGAAATTAGATTGACCAAGGTAAAGTTAGACACAAATGTGAAAGATATTAGTACGCCAGGCCTACCAAAGACGTAATACCAAATATAGCAGGTCTCCGAAGGTCTTATTCCCCATATAACAAGGCACAGACTAAAACAACTGGAAAATCTGGAAATACTAACACCATACCCCACGGGACACCCATATTTAGCGTTTTGATAGGTGGCGCAATTCGCATATTTTACATTTAAAACGTTATATCTCCAAAAAATCCTCACGGTTAAGGCTATTAGGATTGAGGTAAGATATTAACATTTAAAAATAAAACTAGCAAAAGAACTTCGTTACTGATGTACATTTAAAAAAAAAAACTTATTTCCCACCCCAATCCTTCTTTTTTTCAGGGGGTTCGAACCCAGGACCTTGGCCTAATGGCCTGGCGCGCCTGACCCATATACAGACATA
>QLIY01002510.1:0-18531 GCA_003260075.1 Phallusia mammillata | reverse complement strand
ACTCCAAGTCAAACTAACTTAAGTATGTATTTAATGTTCCTAAACACAAAACACCGAAAATTTTGCCTAAAAAATAGATACAAGCAGTTGAAAAGTGACTTTCTGCTCCAGCATTCCCCATTTGCTTTAAATTTTATATTCCAGTTAAAATGTATAAATCCATTTTACAGATTTAAACACGTCTTCAACAAGCGAATAAGAGGACACATTAAGTCCATTATATGGTAAATTGTACCAAACCTCGCAATCAAACGGAGATTTATGCACAAAGTGATAAGGCCTCAAAACAAGCAACAAATTTTATGATTTAATATTGAACATCAAAACTAATTGAACCAAATGCTATTTAAGACACATTTATAAAAAAATATATTTTTACAATCTTCTGTTTTTTCAAAAATGGCCTATTGTAAATAAACCTGTTTTGTGTTGAAATACAGTTATCTCCGAAAATAACTCTCAGAAGAAACCACCAAAGCCTCCTATCAAGAAAAAACCAAAACTTGTCACAAAAAGTAAGTTTGTTGGCATGATGATCTAAATAATTGTATTTTTTTGCTGCAGACTCCCCGGACAATTGATTTTTACGTAACACGTAAGTAGATAAGAGACAAGTTTTACATTTTTTGCTTTTCTTACATGTGGAGTGCCCAATTAAAATAATCAGAAAAAACTGTATGTAATCAAAAGTTACTCCTCTATCTAAGATGTGCTTTGTTTCTGATTCCAACAGATAATTCTTGTTCTAGCCCCAAAGCTTACTCTAAACATTTTTTGCTGTACAAATACCTTGTACTGTAGTACTAATTTTGGCACAAGATTTCTTTTGGCGTTCCACATATGCTCTAACGTTGTAAAGTTTGAATCAAAAGTTGATGATTTGAGTTTCACTTCAAATAATGAGTTTCACAGAGAATTTTTATCAAACTCTCGTTTGTTTAAACATATCTTTTTAAATGCATTCCCTGATACACGTTTTGAACGTACTTGCATATTGATGTCACTGACAAACAATTGTTTTTCATCACCATTTCAATGCAACCCTACGCATATGATGTACCAAAATTAGTATTTTTGTCAATTTATGATTTGACAACTTTATTACTAATCATCTGATTTTTCGTTTCTTTTATGTGACACTTTGTGATTGAAAATCCTTTAACATTTTTAGCAATGCATACCATGTATATTTAAAGCAATGGTTTTAGTGGATGTTACCAAACATTCAGTTCACTCTTTATTCCGAATGTTGTTATTGTCAAAATTGATCACTTGCTGCTGCACAAAAACATGTTGCGGTCATTTCGTTACTTTTTATTCCCTTTTTATTGTCCCTTTTATTCCCTTTTATTAACCCTATCTACGTAACATACAAACTTTCAAAGTCTCACAACATAGTATATAGTATACATCTCCATATCGTTTATGTTTTCCGTAATATTTATTGTTAAAAAACTATTACGTAATCAAGTTGCTGTGTAATAAAAGTAACCCCCCCCCCTAGCAATGCATACCATGTATATTTAAAGCAATGGTTTTAGTGGATGTTACCAAACATTCAGTTCACTCTTTATTCCGAATGTTGTTATTGTCAAAATTGATCACTTGCTGCTGCACAAAAACATGTTGCGGTCATTTCGTTACTTTTTATTCCCTTTTTATTGTCCCTTTTATTCCCTTTTATTAACCCTATCTACGTAACATACAAACTTTCAAAGTCTCACAACATAGTATATAGTATACATCTCCATATCGTTTATGTTTTCCGTAATATTTATTGTTAAAAAACTATTACGTAATCAAGTTGCTGTGTAATAAAAGTAAGAAACTGTCCCGGCGTATGTTCGGTCGCTTGCGCGACTGGGGTCCATCAAACCAAACTCAAACATCATAAACGTCTATCATGACGTAAAACCACGAAGCGGTTTTACTACGAAGCACTTTGAAAGGTCACAACGACGGTTTTTAATAGGTAGTACTGTGGCAATACCATGAGTTAAAAGGATACTGACACACACTTTCACTTTGGCTTCTTTGAGATATTAAACAAAAAATCCTCTTTTCTTTTGTGGAAACTTATACAATGATTCCTCAAAAAACATGAAGTCTGTTTTCAGGACAGCATATTAACGCAAGGCAATTTATTCGTTTCAATTTAGTTACCTTGTTTGTTGTATATACTAGTATGTTTCTTAACTAAAACCGTTCTATATTCTGGAAATTAATGCCACAAACTATTCGCATTTGCTGCTCAATTGTCAGTATTTGTTGCTGAATAGAAACATACTGAACTTAATGTAAGTAGGGCACCCGTATTTCATATTAGTTTACCACTTGGAGTAAAAAATTTTACGAAGTATCCTACTCAAACTTTGTTTTTGTTGTAATGGATGAACATAATCAAGCATGTTAAACCTAGACTTTCCAAAAGCGGAAAATGCATTTTAATAAATGACTTGGGGTCGATTGATCGCGTAAAAAAAAACTTGAAAGGCAACGAAAGTTGTAACTTTACCTATAAACGGCATTTGGTTCGAGTTCCTCTGACGTAAACTAATTGTTCGCGTATGTAATAAAACCTGTTAACAATAAAGGTCGAAGCAACGACACATTAATGAGTGTACCTAGCTTTTGTGTAAATTCCTGAGTTTTAGTGCAAAGCTGTTAGCGCAATCGTCAATGGCGTATTTTTCAAATCGTCAATTGCGTTTTTTTTTCTATAAATAGTCTGGGATTTGTGCACAAACGATGTGGTCACGAGGCAATAAAAATTAGGCTGCCTTGTTTGCGTCCAAACCTGCTATTCAGTCTTTTCTCGATTTTCGTAAAAAAACATGGTTCCAAAGCAAAGCACAAACGAGACAATTTTTTCCAACTTACAAAGTAAATCGCAACTGAAATAATCCTATGGTCAAACAAGATTGCGTTAATTTGGACTAGCCAAAATAAGCAACGTAAAACATTAGGTATAGCGTGTATTTGCGTGTGTTTAAATCCTACTTTACATTACTCATTTTCATTTCAATCGCTTTATTATTTGCTATGTGAAGTTCTCTTCACAGTACAAGAATTTTAGGTTTTCTAGAAAACATTTGTAGATTTGTTCAAAAAAGCACAGAACATTCAGTGAAACGTTAAAAAGTCAAAAGTTGTTTTGAAATAATTTGTTTGAAGTTTTATGGGCTGACTAAAGTGAAAGCGAGTAGATAAACCAAACATTGCGTCTCGCGATACCAGCCGCAGTAACGTTTGTGGTGCACGAAACGCTTGGTAAAGCACTTTTACGACAAATGCTACTGGTCGGTAGCAGTTAATTTCTGTTCCTCCTTATTTACATACCGTTTCTGATTCGTAAGCAATGTTGAAAGTATTTTCAGTTCTGTATTATTTGACTCAGATTTTAATACGAGAATTTTCCGGGAATGGCATTGATTTATGTCCCGTTTACTCCCAAATTCAAACTTAGTTTTGATTGTGGTTTGTAATTTCATGTAACCCAGCATCATAAATGACAACTTCTATACATTCTAGTGTTTCCCAACGTGTTCTGAGTGGTAGCGAAGGATCAATTAAGAATCTAACGCAATTCCTCAGAATAAATAAGATTATTACGCCAACGTATTGGTGCTACGCCATTACAAGGTTTGCTGTAAATAGATAAGGCATTTACAAAAAGGCAGAAAAATGCTGTTGTATGCTGTATTTCACAGAACAACGCTTGTCTTTTTTGTGGCTGGCTTACAATGGTTTGGACGTCCTTTAAATAGTAAATTCGACTGATTTTTATCCTTCTTTGAGAAGTATTGGCGTGGAAGATTTTTTAGATGTCATTGGCAGTAAAAGTCGCTTGCGTCACAAAGCTTTGGTCCCACTTTAACTAGGGGATTGTTGCTGACGACGTTAAATTCGGTTAATGGCTCAGTGGGAGTTGGTAAACAGACTGTTGTGACCTCTTTTGAAACACGTTTTATGATGACTTTTGTTACGATAGCTGCCAAGAATCACCAACAACAGGGATTTTGTAAAAGTTTTGTTTAAAATTAATACCAAAACCTGTACTATAACCTTACAAGTATCCCCTTTGTATAATGTTTGTTTTTTTGTTATTTTTTCAACACGAAATGTGATGCTAAAAAAACGCTGTGCCCACAAATTGAACTACAAAATTTTATATTGGAGAGAGAGAGCTAAACTATATGTACGCAATTTTGATTTGTTGTGGTTTCTGGTGTAGGAAATACATTTGTTAACACCGCGCATGAAAAGATATGATCTTAATTAAGGAGTCAAACATGTGTAAAAGAAAATTTGTTACGCCTGTGCGTATGATCTGGGAATTCCCAAACAGAACGGAAAATTATAATAACCTAAACTGTAATATCCATTTCACCAGTGCTGTGTTTTTCGATTAACCTTGTTTTTCTATGGATCCAGCCATAAAACACATGAAAAAAAATGAAAGTAATAACCGGATCCAAAAACGATGTCTGATTCGAGTTCCTGTGACGTATACCAATTGTTGGCCAAGTTAATAAAACCTATTTACAACTCGACACGAGAGCAACGACAATCCAGTGAGTTTAACTACCTTTTGTGTGCATACCTGAGTTTTAGTGTGCCAAGCTACCACGACAATCCTCGATGGACCCCCCCCCCCCCCCCCCCCCCCCCCCCCCCCCCCCCCCCCGGCCCAGAAGTTTGAATTGCCAAAATCACGTTACTCACGAGCGACATTTTGTGACAACTTCAGTCTGAGTGTTTTGCGTGATTTTATGCTGGTTAATGCAAGTCTTCGAGTATTTAACCATATATATTTTATAAGGGGAGTTTGCAAAAGAAGGTCAAGTCAGGAAATGTGTGCTATTAGTTTTTACTGCGAGACATAACAGCTCACATTCACTTTGACCCTTTTGCTATCAGTAAAAATTTTTGACTCCTGGCCACTTCATGTGGGTTTGCAGTCTAAAATGACTAATATTGAGAACGCTAAAACTGTGCACAGACTAATGGCGTTACGAAAATAGAAAATCACAGTTTGCCATTCATATAGTAGTCTGTCTGTGATGCCTTGAAGTGTTGTAGAAAACTAAACAAGGTGGCAGTTTGTTTAAGTTAGTTCGTTTAAAGAAGTTGTCATGGACGATAAAAAAATAAAAGGTCCTTGTTTATTCATATCAAACGAATTCAAAATTATACGACAACTGATTTCGTACTTATTTGTACTAAAGCAAACATATGATGATTTACTTTCGTTTCGTTTGTTTGCTTACGTGGAACAGGTTTATGTGTCACGTCTATTTCAGAAAAATTCAACAAACATTTGTTTGGCAGACGTTGGATAGTCTTATTAATCTTAAATATAGTCGGAATTTAACTATTCCAAGTCCGATTAAATGTTATGAAGTATTTCGTTGAAATTTAATTTGTATTATTTTTACAACAACAGTACAATGGCAGTTTTTGTTTTCTATCTTAATATTGTAGTACTTGCAGTATTCTTGACAGCGGTAAACGGTAAGTGACTGAAACGTTGATTTAACGCACACCCGATACCAAAATATTCCGTTTACGTCTTGTTTTGTAGGTAAAACAACATGTAAGACCTTGAACGCAACAAAAGGAAACATTACCTGCAAAAGTTTCAACGTGACCAATTGGGAAATGACTGTCGATTACAAAGTGTCAGCATTAAGTATTGACGTGAATGATACAGAGATGGCGACCACTACATTGAGTGGCGGATGTTGTATTTTTGATTCATGTCCAAAACCATCATTTTCGAACAATTTCAGTTTACATTCTGAACTAAAATGTAATGGAAGTTTGGCCACTTTGCAAATTCATGGAGTACTTCAAAACCTACAGTTTAAGTTCTACCACGAAAAAAAATATATTATAGCAGAAAGCAGTGTTCTTGTCGAGGGTATGTAGTCGCAAGCATTGTTATAAGTCTTACTATTTTGTATGTGTTTTGCGTGTGTACAAAAAAAAATTTGAGTTGTTTTTTTTACGTTTCTCATGCCGCATAACCGTATAACCTCTCTCGTGAACAACTAGCTTAGTTGTATTAAAGTGTTAAACTTCGCAATTAGAACCAATTTTCACAAGCTAATGTAAATAATGTCTGATGATTCGGACTGTTAAGTTTAAAAGTTGTGCTATTAGGTTCGAAGTTGTGGACTTTATAATACATTTCGTTTAGATTGTGTTGGTTATTGCAACTTGACTGGATGCATAAACAGCACAAGTAACAACAAAACAACGAATTTCACTTGTCAACAAAACACAACTTTGTTTGTGGATGAAATTCCCGAAAACAATCCACAACCTGATTTTCCAATAGTTTGTGATATTTCCAGTTCATGGGTTGGTCAAGGAACACCTGAATGCTGGTTTGGTTAGTAAGGAAGTGTTTCCAATTTTCTTTAACCATTTTTTTATTTCTATGCTTACAAATTTTCACACTATTACAAAATAAAATATGTAGTTTTTATTGAAAACAGCGAACCGAATTACCCCCCCCCCCCAAGCATTGTTATAAGTCTTACTATTTTGTATGTGTTTTGCGTGTGTATAAAAGTTTTTTTTTTAAGTTGTTTTTTTTACGTTTCTAATGCCGCATAACCGTATAATCTCTCTCGTGAACAACTAGCTTAGTTGTATTAAAGTGTTAAACTTTGCAATTAAAACCAATTTTCACAAGCTAATGTAAATAATGTCTGATGATTCGGAATGTTAAGCTTAAAAGTTGTGCTTTTAGGTTCGAAGTTGTGGACTTTATAATACATTTCGTTTAGATTGTGTTGGTTATTGCAACTTGACTGGATGCATAAATAGTGCAAGTTACAACAAAACAACGAATTTCACTTGTCAACAAAACACAACTTTGTTTGTGGATGAAATTCCCGAAAACAATCCACAACCTGATTTTCCAATAGTTTGTGATATTTCCAGTTCATGGGTTGGTCAAGGAACACCTGAATGCTGGTTTGGTTAGTAAGGAAGTGTTTTTAATTTTCTTTCAGCATTTTTTTATTTTTGTGCTTACAAATTTTCACTCTATCACAAAATAAAATATGTAGTTTTAATTGAAAACATCGAACCGAATTATAATGAATCGGACTACATTTACGTATTGACTCGTTATGTATTTGAACATTTGCTATGACAATAATATTTGTGAAATGTAATTTGACAGCTTCACTGGAAAACATTCAAACATTTTACAATGAAACGGACAACTTTTTTACTCAATGTACGTTAAACGGTAATTCCACAAAACAGACAACATCAGCAACAATTTTTATAGATGGAAAAAAAGTAAGTGCCGCTATAGTAGATATGAATCCTGCAAACACAATTTGCTTCGCAGGTTACAACAGACTCGTTCCAAGTAAATTCCACGTATAATAACAAGTTAATTTGGTGCAGCATCGATGTTAATGGTGTCAGTCTAGAATCAAACACAACAACACTGATTGTCCAATGTAAGTTTGTGGAACGTGATTTCAGTAAAAGACTGCCCACGTTTTCATGCATCACCGCATCCCTGTATATACTAGGATTTCGAAGTTTCAGTAGATTTTTGTAAAATTGTTGTTTACAGATCGTTTTTAAACTGTATTAATGCTCTATATATCATAACATCACTAAGCCGTCAGGTTATTACTTGCAACACATTGTACTGTTTTATTCCAACACATTAAAAAACTTGTTTGTTTTAGTGTATTTTTTGTTTGCAAGATAAACCGCGATTGGTATGCATCCGAATGTCAACATCGGATAAAACCATTGTGAAAATTAACAATGGTTTTCTTCTTCACTGGCCGGAAACATTTAACATGACATGCGAGAACTCGGCCTACCCTCTTGCTACTTGTTCATGGGGTTATTTCAACCAAACACAAGAAATCGTCGAAAACAATACTTGTAACACGACGATCCACATAAGCAACTCATCCACAGTTTGGTGCAGTGCAGTAAATGTGCTGGGTGCAACAAATAGCAGTGTGAACAATTTTGCGGTTACTGGAAAAAGTAAGCAATAGTTCGTTGAGTGTAAATGCTTGACAAAAATTTTGATTGGCTTACAGGAAGCACTTTGATCACTCAACTACCTACCCACAATGACATACTATTGGGCGAAAGTCTAAATTTGAAATGTTCTATTAATTACCAAGATGAATTAAACACAACGTTTCAATGGGATGTTCCTAATAAATATAGAACAGAACTTCACAGAAGCGACCTGACAATTTCTCAGACAACAAAAGAAGATCCTGGAAATTATACTTGCATAACAGACGATGTTTTTGACATTGGGGAAGCTACCATATATGTGGATGTTTTATGTAAGGTGTAGTTGGTACATGTACAGTACGTAGTTTAAGGCCACACCGCTGCACAAAGTACACACTGGTTGCTGATCTAAAATGTACAAATCATTTTGTGAATTGCCCAACAATCTCATGTGTAATTTAGCTAACTGATACTGCTAACGTAGGATTTTGTGATACAACATACTGCTTTTTCCTTCAAGTGCATTTATGTGTATATGCTTTTGGTGCAGGGAGTTCATCACATGTAACAATTTTCGCAACTACAAGTGGACTTTCAGTTATCACTGAATCACAAGTATTTCTGCAACATGATCAAAATGTGACAATAAACTGTTATCCCGATGATGCAAATCCAAAAGCAACATGTTTGATTCAAGTTAATGGTTCCCTTCTGAATATCGATAAGTTTTCTTGTTCCAAAACCATTTACGTCGATAAGTCATCCACAGCCAATTGCATTGCGAGCAATAAAGTCGGAAATACAAGCAGCCAGACTTTGAATGTTGTTGTCATACATGAAAGTAAGTTAAATGCATTTAATGTTCGCCTTTCAATATAGTATATTTTTTATATCTGCACATGCAGGAAATTCCGGAATTCAAATAAGTGAACAATCCAACGTTCCAATTCGAAATGGAAATGAAGTTTTGATAAGCTGCCTCATTCCATATTATCAAGAGCTTGATACGAAATTTACGTGGACAATACCCAGCTCACGAAACGTTGATCTTAGCAGTCCAACTTTGTTTTTATCTAATCTGACAAGATTTGATTTGGGAGATTATACTTGTCATACACAAGACCAGTTTGGAAGTGACACAAATACACTTTTTTTGAACGTGACATGTGAGTTGTTTATGGAAATATTCATGTAACTGTCGTCATACAGTTTTTTTGCAGATACATTTTTTCTGATCTTAGATTCTCCGATAGAGACAGACAGTTACACAACTTGCAACTGGACTGAAATAACAACGGAAAATTGTTTTGTTAAATTTGCTTCAAATCCTTTAACCACAACTTACACGTTATCCTATGAAGGTTTAAGTGGAAATTTTATTTGTGATCACTGCTATTTTTGTAGCGATCCAGAGGACGTCACTTTACAAACTTTTTACTTCATTTTAAAGGTTAGTCGTAGTATTTTTGAAATATAATTCTTAAATAATTTTTTTTTACTGAGCTTTTTCCCCCCCCCCCCCCCCCCCACTTTTAACGTGTCTCCCAGGACCAAGAAAACAAAAGCGGCGGAGATACAAAAGTTAAATTGACGATTACAAGTTCTATCTTTTCTGCCGAAAATCTTGAAGTAACGTTTATAATATCAAATAATTTGGGTGAAGACTCAAGTTCAAACCAATTAGCGATCATTGTTGGAAGTGTTGTGGGAGTCATAATTTTTCTTGCAATTATTGTTACAACCGTGGTATTTGTTCGGAAGAGACGTTCTCAGAAAAGCCGGGGTATGATGTATGACATTGGTATTTGCACTGCAGTACATAACCGCATGTTTTTTAGAACCCCCCCCCCCCCCCCCCCCCCCCCCCCCCCCCCCCCCCCCCCCCCCCCCAAAATATAGGAAGATGTAATATGGAACAGGATTCTAATGAAGGTAAAATAACATATTTACGATGAATTCAGATGTCGTAAATTTCAATGGAAAACTAACAAGGCAATATATGAAAACATTGCTTTAGTTTAATCGGTTAAAGCAAACAGCAAAAAAATAAAAAGAGATTGATATACCCTGTTTACATTTTATTATCTGTCTTTTTAGATGTAACAGCAAACATACACGACCAATACGCCTCAGTAGATATTAAAAAGAAGAAACAAAAAGGTAATTTTGCGTGATTAACACTTTATTCGCTGTTTATCTTAGCTGGTAACTATTTTTTTCAGATTCAAACAAAGACGAAAGAGTAAACCCACTCTATGGCGACTTTAGTGAACCTGATGCAATCCAGGATGCGTTTGCTATGCCNCTTGACTGGATGCATAAACAGCACAAGTAACAACAAAACAACGAATTTCACTTGTCAACAAAACACAACTTTGTTTGTGGATGGAATTCCCCAAAACAATCCACAACCTGATTTTCCAATGGTTTGTGATATTTCCAGTTCATGGGTTGGTCAAGGAACACCTGAATGCTGGTTTGGTTAGTAAGGAAGTGTTTTTAATTTTCTTTCAGCATTTTTTTATTTTTGTGCTTACAAATTTTCACTCTATCACAAAATAAAATATGTAGTTTTAATTGAAAACATCGAACCGAATTATAATGAATCGGACTACATTTACGTATTGACTCGTTATGTATTTGAACATTTGCCATGACAATAATATTTGTGGAATGTAATTTGACAGCTTCACTGGAAAACATTCAAACATTTTACAATGAAACGGACAACTTTTTTACTCAATGTACGTTAAACGGTAATTCCACAAAACAGACAACATCAGCAACAATTTTTATAGATGGAAAAAAAGTAAGTGCCGCTATAGTAGATATGAATCCTGCATACACAATTTGCTTCGCAGGTTACAACAGATTCGTTCCAAATAAATTCAACGTATAATAACAAGTTAATTTGGTGCAACATCGATGTTAATGGTGTTAATCTAGAATCAAACACAACAACACTGATTGTCCAATGTAAGTTTGTGGAACGTGATTTCAGTAAAAGACTGCCCACGTTTTCATGCATCACCGCATCCCTGTATATACTAGGATTTCGAAGTTTCAGTAGATTTTTGTAAAATTGTTGTTTACAGATCGTTTTTAAACTGTATTAATGCTCTATATATCATAACATCACTAAGCCGTCAGGTTATTACTTGCAACACATTGTACTGTTTTATTCCAACACATTAAAAAACTTGTTTGTTTTAGTGTATTTTTTGTTTGCAAGATAAACCGCGATTGGTATGCATCCGAATGTCAACATCGGACAAAACCATTGTGAAAACTAACAATGGTTTTCTTCTTCACTGGCCGGAAACACAGATCATGACATGCGAGAACTTAGCCAACCCACTAGCTACTTGTTCATGGGGTTATTTCAACCAAACACAAGAATTTGTCGAAAACAATGCTTGTAACACGACGATCCACATAAGCAACTCATCCACAGTTTGGTGCAGTGCAGTAAATGTGCTGGGTGCAACAAATAGCAGTGTGAACAATTTTGCGGTTACAGGAAAAAGTAAGTAATAGTTCGTTGAGTGTAGATGCTTGACAAAAATTTTGTTTGACCCCCCCCCCCCCCCCCCCCCCCCCCCCCCCCCCCCCCCCCCCCCCCCCCCCCCCCCCCCCCCCCCCCCCCCCCCCCCCCCCCCCCCCCCCCCCCCCCTACCAAGATGAATTAAACACAACGTTTCAATGGGATGTTCCTAATAAACATAGAACAGAACTTTACAAAAGCGACCTGACAATTTCTCAGACAACAAAAGAAGATCCTGGAAATTATGCTTGCATAACAGACGATGTTTTTGACATTGGGGAAGCTACCATATACATGGATGTTTTATGTAAGGTGTAGTTGGAACATGTACCGTACGTAGTTTAAGGTCACACCGCTGCACAAAGTACACAATGGTTGCTGATCTAAAATGTACAAATCATTTTGTGAATTGGCCAACAATCTCATGTGTAATTTAGCTAACTGATATTGCTAACGTAGTAATTTTTGATTCAACATACTGCTTTTTCCTTCAAGTGCATTTATGTGTATATGGTTTTGGTGCAGGGAGTTCATCACATGTCACAATTTCCGCAACTACAAGTGGACTTTCAGTTATCACTGAATCACAAGTATTTCAGCAACATGATCAAAATGTGACAATAAACTGTTATCCCGATGATGCAAATCCAAAAGCAACATGTTTGATTCAAGTTAATGGTTCCCTACTGAATATCGATAAGGTTTCTTGTTCCAAAACCATTTATATCGATAAGACATCCACAGCCAATTGTATTGCGAGCAATAAAGTCGGAAATACAACCAGCCAGACTTTGAATGTTGTTGTCATACATGAAAGTAAGTTAAATTCATTTAAGGTTCGCCTTTTAATATAGTATTTTTTTCAAATCTGCACATGCAGGAAATTCCGGAATTGAAACAAGCGAAAAACCAGATGTTCCAATTCGAAATGGAAATAACATTTCGCTGAGCTGCATTCTTCCATATTATCAAGAGCTTAACACGAGTTTTATATGGACCATACCCAGCTCACGAAATGCTGATCTTAGCAGTCCAACTTTGTTTTTATCTAATCTGACAAGATTTGATTTGGGAGATTATACTTGTTGTACACAAGACCAGTTTGGAAGTGACACAAGTACACTTTTTCTGAACGTGACATGTGAGAAAATTTTGTAGCATTTTGATATTTGTTGCGTTTTAACATGCGACAATATAACCCATAGATCCGCCGACAACGATATCGAGTAAAACTACTTGCGATTGGAACCAAATATTGAACAATTCATGCTATATCGAATACACTTCTAATCCTTCTACAACGGATTATGTAATAACTAAAAATGGTAAATAATGCAACTGTTACAAACTACAAAAAATGATCGATTGTGGTTATTGCAGGTGTTACATGGGAGTGTACGGACTGCTATTTCGTTACTGACGAAAATTATCTGCAAATTACATTTGTATTTATTGTTGATGTAGGTTTGTATTGACATACTGTGTTGGATCTAACTTGTCAGGCTTCTAATAAAGTTAATCAATTTTTAAAAAATCTTGCAGCGAGAACTTGAAAATCACATTTTTCAAGTTTTATTTAAATCAGTAAACTTTCCTGGTGAAAATCTTTTTGTTGAAATTCATTTTACAAGTGGAAAAACATCTTTGAACGATACCATAACTATTGTTGTAAGTGTGGTGGGTGGAATTCTTTTTGCGACGTTGATATCGCTTGCTGTGTTCCTCCTGAGAAAAAAACGAAACGATAACTTTAAAGGTATTTTTTTTTCAATTTTAGAAGACTTAACTCAGCAAAACTGAGTTAGCAAAACGTTAGTTAAAATTTACCCAAAATGAGTTTGCTTTTTGCATTTAAGCAGATTGATTTTGTTGTTAACTTTGCAGGTAGCCCACGAGCTCCAGCCCCCCCCCCCCCCCCCCCCCCCCCCCCCCCCCCCCCCCCCCCCCCCCCACCTACGTATGTTAATGCTACAGAAGCTTTGAGAAAAGGCGAGGATCGAAGCAGCTTTACTCCTACTAGAAATGAAGGTTTTATTCGATTATAATGTCTTGGTGTTTACGCTTCTCGAAACTTTTAAATCATTAACAACAAGTTTTTTGTACAGGAGAGCAGACACACAATGTCGACAATAGCATTGGGCGATTCGGTGTAAATGATTACGGTATTTTTTTTGTTTTTAAGTTTTTTATTTAATATTAAAAAAGGTATATTTTTTATTTTAGCAATTGAAGTAAATACTGATTTTGAGCTGACTGAACCTTTGGGTTATCATAATCACGATTATGTGGATATTGGTGATGTGAACCAAAGCCGGTCGGGTAAACTGATTTTGCGTTTTTTTACTTTTCTAGCCTATTCTTTTGTTCATTTTTTAGGCGCCTATGAAACAACAATATTGAAGAAAACTTTGCAAGTATCTAAAAATTAGACAATTTGTGTTCAAGATTATGGATTTCAACAGTATGTTGTTCCGCAAGCTTATTTTAATTACGATATCTTTAAAAAAGCTTTGAGGGCATTTACTGATTTATTGCAATCTCTGTTTGTTGTAACAGAACATTACCAAATATTTATTGTAGCATCCATGCTTGGTGCTTATGTTTCATTACTTATACAGTTTCTTGCAAAATTTAAACAAGTTTGTTGAGTGTAGCTTTAACCTGTTTTATCGTAACAAATAATTTCGAAATAATTTTTTACATGAATTCCATTGTATAAACTATGTTTCTAATTATAACGTTGTCCTATAATGATTATTGTTTTGCTTGTTCGATTTTCTTAACTTATGCGAGACACAATTTGGCAAATAGACCGCATTGCGTTATCCTGTAGGCTTTCGGTGGATTCATGATGTTTTTTTTGCTATATGCTTTTGTAAGACAGTTTAAACAGTCAAATATAAAAGCGCACAGGTTTGCTTTTATTTTCAGCAAACACGACCAAAAAGCGCAGAAATGAAAAACCCCCCCCCCTGGAGACGACGATATACACAAAAAATGATTCTGTGAATTCTGTTTATACGTAAAACGTCGAAGTAAAATATATTCAAATATCAATATACTGATTTATGTAATATCTAATTCTAGAGTAACGGTGTGGGTGACACTGTGTATGCAAGATTACATGAACAGCGATTGCAGTTTGACGAAAGGAAAAAGACGAAGGAAAGCATTTGATAAACGCTGGCTTAACAGATGATAGAACAAACAGTGACAATTCAAACGACGAAACATTATTCTTCACTACCTTTCCACAAGTTTCGTAACGCTGCAGAAAACACAAAGACTAAGTTATATTAATAATTTAAAGCGTTTTTTGATAAAATATGTTTTTTATATGTACCGAAAATTATATATAGCACGATAATCACGTTAACACAACAATTAAACACTGCAGAATTAACGTCAAGAGACCCTAAGTCTTGCGACTTGTTAGAGCCACTGTAAAAATTTTGTTCTTAAAATTACGGACCACAATGTAGTTTGGGAAAACATCACTTTGTCGGTAAGTTTGCGTATTTGTTGACTTTCTTTGTAGCAGTGTACAAGAAAACAATTTTTCCGTTACTTTATGACTTGATAGACAATATTAGAATTTCTGTTACAAAGTTTTTAAAAAGTGCTCAGTTTTAAAAAGGCTTTCCCAGGTGTAGGTAAATTAATGGCCACTAGTAAGGTTATACTGCAGTACTAATTGTTACAGCCATGTATCGCAATAGATATTTTTAAAAACAAACATTTTTAAAGATGCGAAATTTTACGTTGCTGCTTACCATTACAGATCTTTTTCCAAAACGCACCGATTAGACATCCCACAATAAACAGCAAAATAATCAGTAGTATGAAGTACCAAATTACTGCCAGATACAACGCATTATGTAGACCAACAGTTGACACCACTTATATATATATATATATTCAATACTTACCACATTCTTTCAGCCCTGGTAATGTAAAAAACAAAAATATATTTACATTTTATATTTTTAATTGATTACAGCTACTTACTAATGCAAAACGTAGTGATGATTTTCAGTTGTCCTTGTATGTCACATCTTGCCACAGCTGTTCCTATGTACCAGATTGGACACTGTAGGATGATGGCCTCGTTATATTGAACTGAAGTCAGATTAAGGTCATGGATATAATTTCCCTCACATTCATCGCCGCATGACAAAGATTGATTCAGATAACATATAACTATGAGAACAAATGATTGTCATTATGCTAAAGGGTTTCAATAATTTTGTAAGTTTATTTTGTAGAAATGGAACGGTGGTTAAGCATAGAGAATTTCCTTAATTTATCTTGCATTATTTAGGTCGTACATAAGATGTAGTATTGGTATAGTATTTCTTCCGTTGCGACATCACCTGGTTTGCAACGTTGAGTGACGTCCAACAGTTGGTTAGCTCCGCACACAGCTGTCGAAATTCCAGTACAATTATCAGGACACGTCATGTTAATACTTTCTCCAAACTGTAAATCTGACCCGATGAATTGGGAGTTTGTCGCACAACCATAGTCCACTTGTTGCGGTAGTAAGCAAGTAACAGCTAAACACATTTGTTTGACTATGGCTCGGTTTGCAACTTTTTAATACTTTTGTTTCCATAAATAATTGATTTTTGTAATCATTTATGTTTGATTTATTATTAATTTGGGCCTGTGTCCTAGGTACAAGTTGGTTGGTGTTTCTAATAACTATAAGCGGGTTCCTCTTTTATCCATACAAACCTTCACAAGCAATCGCTTCACTCCAGGTTGCATCATTTTGGCAAGTTGCATTCACAGAAGGTCCTTTATAACCTTCACAACATAACAAAGTGGCATTGCATCCCAAACCACACGGAACTTCTGTAACATTTGCCACAATACCTTTCTGGGAAGTGTCGCATTCTGTTAAATGTAGTCTTCTTTGTTTAGTTAGCGCATGGACTTGGTTTGAGCAAAACGGTTCCTGTAATAACTCAAAACAAAACAAAGAGCTTACCGGTGGCAGCAACTGTCGCAGTTAGTGGAGTGGTTGAATCTGAATCTTCCACGCGTAAATAAAAGCTTGTCAGTGGAGGTGAAAGATCAACAGTGAGGTTCATAAAGACATCTCCTGACGGATTATTACTTACACTATAAACAAAGCGTTTTTCAAGTTTTTTCTCAAAAAATTTAAAACTATCTTGGATTGTAAGTGCAAACTAAATCTATTTCGACTTAGTTCCCCCCCCCCCCCCCCCCCCCCCCCCCCCCCCCCCCCCCCCCCCCCCCCCCCCCCCCCCCAAACATCATTTTTTTGTAAAATATTCTTATAGTTTTAGTTCTGTTTGTCTAGTATTTGTCTGATACCAATAGCTCAGCTCAAGAGTAGGGGCATTGACAACAAACATTTTGTTTGTAGTGTGTCAAATAAAGTTGTGAGATCATACACTGGACATTAAACACACTTTTTATGTGCGGCTTGTTAACAAAAGGAAGGGACTATAATACGTGCATAAAAGAGAAACATCTACTCAACCCCAAAACCAGAAATTCGTTGAAAGTCGAACTGTGATTGGTTACCACTGGTGGATCAACAAAGTTGTCTGACACTGTATAAACACGAGTCTGTAAAATAAAACGTTGGTTTTATCGCAATTTACCCAAGAACTTATTTAAATTATGTTAGGATGGTCAAATATTTTTTGTAGCCTGCTTGAATCGACTATTGATGCACGTAGAACTGCAAAAATATTAAACACGCTCTTAAAAAAAGGCAACCACAAGAGACAATAGTTCTCCTAAAAACATCTAAAACATGGCATCGTACATTGTTGATATACCAATAAATGGTAATGGAACCAGTATAGACGTTTGTAGTTACGAAAGTCTGTTTTCTGTTGATCACTGGTGTGATTGGTGATATGGAAAGTGGCAAAAAGTTGGATGTTGCCAAGCTAATAACACCTAAAATAATCAGAGATTTTGTAATGCATTGGAATCCAGGCAACAATACAACTAACTTAGTAAGACTTACACATAAGTACAAACCAACATTTGGTAAACAATTGATGCATCTTGGTGATAACTTAGAAGAATCCTAAAAACACATGCAGGAAATTTATAATACAGCAATAACCCTCTGATTCTAGTAGAAACGTTGGCAAAGATCTTGCTGACAAACTTCTGATTTACCACTTTAACGAAACATTTCTCGCTTCTTAAGAAACTCAAACACACATCCTCTTTAAATTTTTGGCATTAAATCCATTTATACTGGCAGTCACTAAAAATACTCGACTCAGCGCTGACTAACAACACTTTCGTTTGCGTTTTAACGTCCAACAAATGTGTTGACATTGTGAAAAAGGTTAGTCGTTTCGCTTGTCTGGTGGCATAACAATTTCGTCATAAGTTAAATGTTAGGGATAACGTTTCATGAACAGTTTAATAATGAAGGATTTCTTTATTTATCTTATGTTGATGATTTTCACAAGGAGTTTAAGCTCGATCGAAGGTTGGTAAGAATGTTGTTTTTACGTTTAAGCATAATTCACTATTGTCTTGTAGGTACAGCAACATGTGAGACCTTAAACGCAACATTNTCAAGAAATATTTACCGTGTTTGTTAAACTTGTGTGTTTCTTAACTAAAACCGTTGTATTTTTTGGAGTTTGATGCCATAAATTGGCATTTGATGGTCAATTGTTAGTCTTTGTTGCCAAATAGAAACTTACTAAACTTAATGTAAGTAGTGCACCTGTAATTCTATGTCAGTTTACCTCCAGGAATAAAAACATTTTACAAAACAGAGATGGCGACCACTACATTGAGTGGCGGATGTTGTATTTTTGATTCATGTCCAAAACCATCATATTCGAACAATTTCAGTTTACATGCTGAACTAAAATGTAATGGAAGTTTGGCCACTTTGCAAATTCATGAAATACTTCAAAACCTACAGTTTAAGTTCTACCACGAAAAAAAATATATTA
>QLIY01002508.1:0-18576 GCA_003260075.1 Phallusia mammillata | reverse complement strand
GGGTGAGAAGGTGACATTTGTAACTGTTGTTTATTGCTGTAACATTACAATCAATTTATTTTTTTACCGTTCAAAATTCCCTTGCCTTTGTTCAATTTTCGTTCCGAAGCAGAATGTCCTGTTGCATTCTTGTTTAACTGTTTAGATAACAATCCTTCCATTTGTAACATACATGGCTGTGCCTTGCATCAATTATTTGGAGAAAAAAACTGTTGTTGTTGTTCTGAACTGTAATCATTCATCAATTCCCTAATCGGGATGTGACGAAGGTTTCAATCTCATCGAAAATAAATAACCATAACTGGAACTCAATTGCTCACTATAATCATTCTGGAAAGTCTTTGTTTTGCCGTATTATAGATTGTCGAATGTTCATCTCGAATATTTCGGTGTAGTGGAAACATTTGTTCGGTTTGAAATTTTGATGTGGAACGTTCCGCAATACGATGGGGAAAGATGACCGATGTCAAGCCTCACGTAATAGACAAGTAATATGGAATCGGTATTGGATAAAATCATGACTGTGCGTGCTGTCAGCCCACGCAATGACTGTACTACGTTTTATCACAACATCAACCATTCCGAGTACAGAATAACTTTAAACATCTGTTCATAATTAATTGCTTACGTGTCTACATAACCAACATATAGATGCATACTTACTTGGGAGTGTTTTTGTCTAACCATTTCATTATAAATTAGTTTGAAATTTTCAACAGTGCACTACCATTCGCGTAAGGTTGNAACCATTTCATTATAAATTAGTTTGAAATTTTCAACAGTGCACTACCATTCGCGTAAGGTTGCGTGGCGTGATGTGATGCGTTGAAATTGTTCTGCCAAACGATGGGTGCAAGACGACCGATTTTGGACTTCGCGTATAAGACGAATAATGTGGAATAGGGATTGGATAAAAGTTGGCAAAACTAAAAAATGTTGCAGTTATATTATACGAGATTTTAGGATTTTCATCACAGGGGGGGGGGGCAAAAGGATGAATTGACTATGCCATAAACTACCCGAGAATTGTACAGTTATGAGATCTTATTTTGTAAGCAACGATCTTATATAATGCATGGACGGTGTTATCGATGGGTATTACAAAAATTGCGTGTTAAGCGCAAAATATTGTAACGCTAAAATGACAAAGGGTTGGCTGAATACAACCAAAAACCACGCATTCGCTGGCGGGTTTTTAATGAGTACAAGGCCTGCTTCCGCCCATCTTTCTCCCTCTGGCATGCGAATACCTGTTCATCTGCAAGCGTTGGAAAATACATAGCAAGCGCACAAATGTGAACAAGCTACAGAGTGATACGCCGTCGGGTTCGGACTTAGGTTTTCTTGACAAAATGGACTTGATTCTGACCTGACTTCTCATTATGTATTAGCGACATTATCTTTACGGAAATAAACAATAATGAAGCTAGAAGGAGGGACAAATCACGTGTGTAGAATCAGAAACCACTCTCACTTTTTCGGGTTTTCTCTCCGCGTCAATATAAAGGCGCGAACACATTAATGTTTCCAGCAAAGAAACGTTCGTAATCATTCTCAACCCTGTATTACACTGAGCAGTTTAAAGTGCTGGTATAGCTCAGGGGGGGGGGTAATCTTAACCCTTTATTGCATTGAGCAGTTTAAAGTGCTGGTATAGCTCAATGATTTCCTGCGTATGCAAAATGACACCAATAACCCATGAGATGCATCACGGCAAAACTGCAACCACAAGGAATAACGCGCTCAAGGTCATTTATGGTGCAAAAAACAATGAGAGTTTAAGAAACTTCACATTTCATATTCAGTCATACATTGGTCTGTTGTCAAATAATTTTTGCGTGATTGAACGTGACGATCTGATTCGTCTAGCCGTGGTATCTAAGAAACCGTCCACATGGCGAAAATGTTATGACTTTGTCAAGGGCTGTTTATTTCGCACAGTCCGCTGAGTTAATGCTGCGTTGTAAATATGTAATGCCATTTACCTGATGTGGGGTCCATCAAACATACCTGAATTTGACTTTTCATTTGCAATTTCAGGAAATTTGTCACAAGTGTGTGAAAAAACAGTCACCTTCTTTGTCTCAGGCTTTTACAAATTACTTCATGATGCACAACTTGATATGAAGCGGTGGAAACACAATGTTTGATCTGTCCATGAGAGAAAAAGCTTGAACATTATGACTACCTGCAACCATTTCTATTCTTACACTCCAGTCTTTGTTTATCCAGTACTCTGTTCTGGCTCTGCTATCCAAAACATAAACGAAGCATGGAAAATTTGTATGCCCCCCTGCATCCTAAGCAAAATCCCAACCATTTTTAATCTGCAGAAATAATCAAGTTTTGCTCAAGATATGAAATCTTTACCAAGACAAATTGAACTTGCGAAGAGTGGTTAAATTCCCAGAAGGAGTTTATCCAAAACATTACTATCATGTAGAAAAACACACTTCAAACTTCGTTTGGATCTGTCAATGAACAGCCTTTAGTCTTTAGGATTGCATTCAGTACCTAACTTTGCTAAAAGTCCTAGAATATAGTTACAGTAGACATTGTTTTTTCCTGTGTAAAAAAGCAAGAATTCAGCATGATGCCTTAAAAAAAAGCGTTAATAAGATTTTCAGCTGACTTCTTGGAAGTATTTAAATCACTCACAAAATCATTAAGCACTTCCTGGGAAAATGTTTGTATTGCGAAAGAAGAAGAATTTTGGCCCCCCCCCCCCCCCCCCCCCCCCCCCCCCCCCCCCCCCCTAAGTTTAATGGTGAAAATAACGGCCCAAATAGACGTAAAAAGTGACACGACAGAGGAATTTTCATCTTGAAAACTGAAGGTATCAATTGGAGGGCTTGTTGAAGTGCTGGCTTCTTCACATGAAAATGAGGATGCTAGTTCTGGCAAGCCTTCAAATACATAAACCGGGTTTGTTCACTGTGTAAAACTGGACGAATTGCTGAGTCCAAGCTGGGATGTGACAAGCAATATTTGACTATCAATCAATAGTTGATTTGCCACGCTTTGAAATATCAAAAGTAGTAACTGCGCAAACGGGTCAAACACTGGCCATCGAGTCCATTGACCCGTTGAATGTTTACTTTAGGAAGTAAAAGGGGAAAGGGACGAAGGGTAATAATTGGTCATTTAAAATGTTGATGTTGGAGCAGCAAACAAAAGGGAAGATACATGGCATTTGTGATACATAAGACAGGTTTGTATTGGCCCATTAATGTGCCCTCCACCTAACCCAGTGCAACAAAGTTGGTACAGCACGAGCCCCGTAAAGACTCCTTGCGTGAGTTCGAATCCCACCCCCCCCCCCTTAATGTGCCCTCCACCTAACCCAGTGCAACAAAGTTGGTACAGCACGGCACAAGACTCCTTGCGTGAGTTCGAATCCCACCCAGGCTAGATTTTGCTAAACTATAGCTTGCCATATGTGGGAATGTTTGGTGCCTGCCATGATTCTGTAAAACGCTTTCAATGGGTTAGAGGCGCAAAGTAATGAAACTTTCTGGTATGAAACAACTGAATTTTCTGTTATAATCACATTCATGTTGTTTAAACCAGATTTTTTCAACTGATTATTTTTATGGCTTTATATTAGCAACGTAAAGCAATAAAATCAACGCATTTTGTCATCATCAACACTAGAAAGCCTTTATGTAGACTTGCAATTTGATAAGGTGCGACCGTTGGAAGGTTGCGGCTACTGCAATCCATTTTACATGTAGAAGGAGTTTGAAGACCACGTCAGAGATATCGACAGTCTCAATGCCAGGTTTGGTCCCGTCTAGACTAGTAAAATACAATCGTAAATGGAACTGTAGAAACTGACGTATAACTCAGTAAAAAATTAACAGTTTTACATATTTACGAGTGGTTTGTGTATATTATGTAAATATTCTTTAAACCAGGGGTGTGCGACATACCCCCCCCCCAGTGCTGGCTTCTTCACATGAAAATGAGGATGCTAGTTCTGGCAAGCCATCAAAAACATAAACCGGGTTTTCCCCCCCCCCCTATTTCGCACAGTCCGCTGAGTTAATACTGCGTTGTAAATATGTAATGCCATTTACCTCATCTCGGGTCCATCAATCATACCTGCATATAACTTTTCATTTGCATTTCCTGAAAATTTGTCGCAAATGTAAACAAAACAGTCACCTTCTTTGTCTTAAGCTTTTACAAATTACTTCATAATTCACAACTTGATATGAAGCGCTGGAAACACAATTTTTGATCGGTCCATGAGAGGAAAAGCTTGAACATTTTTTCTACCTGAAACTATTTCTATTCTTACACTCCAATCTTTGTTTACCCAGAGCGCTGTTCTGACTCTGCTATCCCAAACATAAACGAAGCATGGAAAATTTGTATGCCCCCCTGCATCCCAAGCAAAATCCCAACCATTTTTTAATTTGCACAAATAATCCAGTTTTGCTCACGATATGAAATCTTTTCCAAGACAAATTGAACTTGCGAAGAGTGGTTGAATACCCAAGAGGAATGGATCCAAAACATTACTATTATGGAAAAAAAACACTTAAAAAAAAGACCGTTTAAAGTTTGTGGCTACTGTGATCCATTTTACAAGTAGAAGGAGTTTGAAGACCACGCCAAAGATATCGACAGTCTCAGTGCCAGGCTTTGGTACCGTCTAGACTAGTAAAATACGATAGTAAATCGAATTGTAGTAAATAGCGTGAAACTCAGTAACAAAATTAACAGCTTTCCATATTTGTGATTGGTATGTGTATGTTATGTAAATATTGTTTAAACCAGGAGTGTCCAACATTTTTCGTCGGTGGGGCATATAAACAAGTTTGGATATCAAGCGAGGGCCATAGAATTTTTTTACATGTGCACAATAAATTTGCAATTCTTCCAAAGCATTAATAAATTTATTTTCTTCTAAACATACAGAGTTTCGCCGCAACACTGACGAAAAAGTTTGCATATTATACATTTAATTTCCTAAACATACAGAGTTTCGCCGCAACACTGATGCTTGGCGAACCGGTTTGTGACCCGCAGGCCGCCTGTTGCACACCCGTGGTTTAAAACCATCCTAAAAATTTACTTTTATGCACACAGAATAAAAAATGGTATTGGTTCATAACTACTTCTCGAACTCTCAAATACATAAGAACCCCATAGTTAAGAACCCTTGTATGAAAGAATTTGAATGAGCTGTATTTTGGTTGAAAAACACACACACACACACACCCCCCCCCCCTTTAAAACCATCCTAAAAATTTACTTTTATGCACACAGAATAAAAAATAGTCTTGGTTCCGAACTACCTCTCGAACTCTCAAATACATAAGAACCCCATAGTTAAAAACCCTTGTATTAAAGAATTTGAATGAGCTGTATTTTGGTTGAAGAAAACACACGCACACCAAATTTAGAGTATTGTTGTACACCATAGAATTTGTATTCGATCGTAAATGCTCTTTTTTGAACTATTAGCTTCTGTAAATTGAATTTGACTCTAGAATTTTGACCTACATGATATAAATTTGTGGTTTTTCAAATTGTGGAATCAAAACTAGAAGTTGAACGTTGCTTTTGTGATTGTTATTCCATAACACAGTATAATTTTAATGGTGAAAATAACGGCCCAAATAGACGTTAAAAGCGACATGCTTTATTGTTCAAACGTTTCGGCAAATGCTCATGCCATCATCAGTGATATGAAGGCCACATCAATGGTTCGCACCTTTTTATCATTCTTTTATGCGACTAAAGTGTATATAAATGGGTGCAATTGATGTGGCCTTCATATCACTGATGATGGCATGAGCATTTGCCGATAGGTTTGAACAATAAAGCATGTCGCATTTAACGTCTATTTGGGCCATTATTCTCACCATTAAACTTATGAACAGATCCGTATATAGTGTTCCACAGTATAATTTGCCGCCCGAATTCGATTTTGTTGCTCTTTACTGACATGTTGTGACAAAATTATTAAAAAATATCAGACTCCAAAAAAAGATTAGGAAATCAATTCCATTTCGGTTTTAGTTTGTATAGTCTAAGACGCCTGACCAATATGCAGACATAAAAAAGTCTTAATTAGTTTTGTTTGCGGCAGAGTCGTAAGTCGGCCGGGTTCGGGTTCGGACCGGGTTCGGGTCGGGTTCGGCCTGGATTCGGGGTTAGGTTTTTTTTTTAATGATTCGGGGCTGACTTTACACTTTATGTCAGTATTTTTTTAGAATCAATTTCACTAGCTCAGTAACAAGTTTCTGGACATGACCTAATGTCAAACAGCCCTAAAACGCCTTGTTTAAGACCTATTGTGTTTGCTATCATGGTCTTACACGAGGCTTCAATGTATAGGCCTGTCAATCAATCTTTAGGGCCTAAACGGATAAACTTTTCGGGTTCGGGCTGTTTACAACTCTGGCTCGCGGTAACGTCCGGAATTCGAACCCGTTGAAAACGACATAGTTGAACAGCTGGGATCTGCCCTAAAGCACACATTTATAAAAATGATAGTACACCAGGCCTATGGAAGGCGTCATACCGAATGCTTGGTGACTATATAGAAAAGCAACAATCATGTCAAGGATGTAAGCAACAATCATGTCAAGGATGCCTATGCCTTACAAAATGACAAAAGTTTTTCAAAAAAATGCTTCTTACTAGGTGTCTCTAGAGAGCTATTAGAATCAATTTAATACTGGAAATTTTTGTGTTGAATCCGCCTTGCTCGGCGAACAAAATACAAGGATTTACCATAGCACTTTTACATGCACGAATTTAAACGCGTTTTTCCAAGCGAGCTTCAGGCAATCAGCCATAGCCGTATTACACTGTATGCCTAAATACGAAAACCTTGACCAAACGATCGTCATGCAGACAACCATTGGTCTCTGGAACAAGCTTAAATGTACATGTTTCAAACGGGTTTCCAATGACTTTCGTGTAGTCTGCTAAAGTGCATATTTGTATTGCCCTGACTTAATTGCTTTGTCAAAAGTTGAGATTGTTACTTGCACGATTATGCACGTAGAAGGCCTTATTGTTATTTTGGAAAAAATAGACAGTTCAAACATTTTTAAACACCTTTTTGCAAAAAAATGACATTTTGATGTTACAATGTCATAATTATGTATTTAGACTGTATATTTTGAGTTCATTTTACCAGTTGAACAGCCTTTATTCGTTTTGTGCTTTACCAACAAACCAATTTCAACAAAAACGGCAAAAAGTTTTATATTGTAAATTCTGGTATATTTCTGTGCAAAAAGAACTGATGAAAGTCAGCATCTTTTAACCTTCAACTACGTACATGAATAAGGGGCGACTTGTGTTCTTAGTTTGTAGAAAATTTTCTTTGCAGAAAAATAATGCGCTTTTTATGAGGCAAATAAACATCGTGTGTGACATGATGTGAGATTTTGTGCCATAAATAACTCTGAGCCGTTAGGATTGAATTTGTGATGTGGAACAACAGACAGGGAAATGTCAATCATATATTTACTTATGGAAATTCCTTCGAATTTTGGTACTTGCTCAAAAAAATTAAAATCAAATGCACTTAACACTCTATATTCTGCTTTTCACTGCGTATGCCGGGGTCCCACGTAATGACTGTACTGCGTTTCGTCATAACATTAACTATTTTCGAGCATTGCATCACATGCGTTTAAATTGTTTCGTAATACGATTGGCACAAAACTATTTAGGTCAGGTTTCGCGTATTGGACGAGTAATGTGAAATCGGGATGGATAAAGCTTGACACAACAAAACTATGACATTGATAAACAATCCTTGCAACCCAGTTTGATTAAGTTATATTTGACGTATTTTTATATTTTTATAACATAAAGTTGAAAAAACACCAGGATATCAACAAATACCAAGACAGGAATGCATTGATTATGCTACAAACTACCCGGGAATTGCATTTGCATGCGAATATTTATCCATCATACGCAGGTTTGATAAACTGTTACATTGACCACAATGAATATCTTGGTTGGCCGTCTTTAAGTAACACTAAAATATCACTTACATACACAACACAGTTATGAGATCTCATTTTGTAAGCAACGATCATATGTATTGTATGGCAATGTCGTTTCTAAAGCAATGTGGTTTTGCTCTATGCTTTTCCACTTGGTGTCTGAACAGAGCTACTCAAATAAAATTTTGATAGGAATTTTTGTATTGAATCCGTCATTATTCTATATGAGGCCGAGGTTAACACAAGGGTCATATAGTTACCATAGAACATTTATATGCACGAATTTGGACGTCTGTTATCCAGGCGAGCATTGTGCTTTCAGACAAATCTCTATGTGGCATTGTGTTGTATGCTTATATACGTAAGCGTTTTCACGATCGTCATGCCGAAAACGCTTTTCGTGTAGTCTGCGAAAGTGCCTATTTATTGCATGGACATAATCGATTAGTCAATAGTTGTGCTTGCAACATGCTACAGAGGGTTTTGTGACAATTCCGTACATACCGAAACTGACGGATATTCTACGGCGTATGTTGCGTGACTTCGGCGTAGCGGTTGGCGTCCAACCTGCCAATACTCTCTGCAAGCTACTGAGTCACCCGAAAGATCCAGTCAACACCTTTGAACAACGTGGTGTTTTTTATTCTATTCCCTGCGCCGAATGTCCGTTAATATATATCGGGGAAACTGGAAGGTCACTCAACACCCGCCGAAAAGAACATCAACGGGATGTTGCCAACAACGACGCGAAGAATACGGCCATTTCCAATCACGACGTATCACAAGGCCATCGTATTGATTTTAATACGGCGTCTGTTGTGACCCGGAGCCTGAATACAGGAAAAGACTATTTCTTGAGTCATGGAATATTCACCAACTGGGTGAACATCAAAACAGACGCGATGCTTTCAGCGTGCTACAGGCACCTGCTTAAAGATTAGAGGCCCAATCATTCGTTATCGCGCGGTGTTTTCGTTGCGTTGTGACGTGCTTGCGTTCCATCCTTTTTTCCTTTGTTTATCGTGCACTGTACAAGTCGCATTCAGTGTTATTTACCCTGATGAAGACGACCTGTATAGGACGTCGAAACGTCGGAATAAATTACATTTGTCAGAAGAGCTCTACAAACTTGATGCACGACTCTGTACGTACAAGGCCTTATTGCTAATTTTGTAAAAATGTCGACGAGTTTTAACATTTCCAAACACCTTTATTGTAACTCAACGTGACTTTGGTTTTGCAATCTCATAATCATACAAATACGCATTGAAATTTGAGATAATTTTACTGGTTGTGGTGGAATTTATTGCTTTGACAAAACAAAACTATGACATTTATTACCAATCGCTAAATATCGTTGCAACCCAGTTTGTTCAATGACTATTTTTTGTGATTGTACGATTTAAATACTTTAATGTTTGTAAAGCAACACAAGACTGCTTTAATTATGCTATAAATCCTATCAACTTTCACCGAAAAATAATTTTGAGCAGAAACCATGAGAAATATTTTACGTTTAAAATACGATATTTCTGTGTGATAGGAATAATGAAAATCAGCACATTTTCACCTGAAACAGACTGCAGGAATATTAAGGGGTGACTAGTTCTTGTTTTGTAGAAAATATTGCCGTTAAAACCATATGTCGGTATTTAGCATATTTAATTCCTGTGTGACATGATGTGAAATTCTGTTCCAAAAATAAACTCTGAGCCGTTCGGTTTGAATTTTTGAAGCGGAAAAACAGACATGGAAATGTCAATCATACATTTCGAACCGAAATTTCCAGAATCGTAAATGTTTATTTCCAAAATGTATCAAAGTAAGCGCATTTTTATTGCTGCAAACAATTTAGATACCTTTACAACACAGCATCAACATTTCCTAGTAATGGTTCATTTCAAACATCTGTTCATTTAATTTTGTTCACTTTTTATTTCCGGTTAACTGATCGCCACAAAATGAAAATTGAAACTGAACACAGATAAAGTTTTATCGGTTTACCTACAACTTTGCAAGTTGTTGCAGACTACAATTACACATATTAAGAAATGTATGTTCTCGTTTTCGTTTAACTTTTGGCAACAATTGGAAACTTGGCTAGCATTTTATGGCTTGAGAAAACCATATAATTTTACCTAAATCCGATCGTGTTTGAGAGATAGTTGGTTATGCCAAGAGCGAGTTTATTTTATTGCGTGAGTGGTCTTGCTGCGCGAATAATAATAAAGTTCGTCTCCGATATTTGTTTTATCCGATGAGTGAAACGAATAAGCAATGCTAAATGCGATCTACTTTTATCACTTAACCATTGTGCCCATGAAAATAAGAATGATGTGCCATTGAAAATAAGTATCGCTTGTCATTTCCGTTTCGCTATCCTGAAGGAACTGAAACTTTGCGAGCAGTATCTGACTGCAATTCCAAGTTGACTCGTGAAAACTGTTTAATTTTATCTCTGTTCGTTTGTTTTTTAGAGCTAACAAAGTATACCGAAAGCGAACTATTCTATCGCTTTAACGGCAATACCTACGAAAGTAAGAATTATGTACGCTTGTGCTTTTCGTCTCGCTAACCCAAACAATCTGAAAGTAGGCGAGCATTTCCTAACTGCAATTCCAAGTTGACTTGTAAAAACCGTTTAATTTTATTTCAATTCGTGCGCGTTTTATAGCCAATAAGGTATGCAGAAAGCGAACTAATCTATTGCTTTAACGGCGATACCTACGAAAATAAGAATGAACTTCGCTTGTGATTTCCGTCTCGGTATTCTGAACAATATGAAAGTTTACGCGCATTTTCTCACGGCAATTCCAAGTTGGCTCTTGAAAACTGTTTAATTTTATCATTCGTGTTTTGGAACCAATAAGTTATGGTAAGAGCGAGGTGCTTCTATTGCGTTAACGGTCGTGTTAGCAGAAATAAATATGATGTTATTTCGGTAATTCTAACCTGAAGAAACTGAAACTTTGCGAGAAGTATGAGACTGAAATTCCAAGTTGACTCGTGAAAATCGTTTAATTTTATTTCAGTTAGTTCTTTTTATGTAGCCAATAAGGTATGCTAAATGCGACCTCCTTTTATCGTTTTAACCATTGTGCCTATGAAAATAAGAATGACGTTCGCTCGTGATTTCCGTTTCGCCAACCTGAACAATAAAAAAGTTTGCGCGCATTTTCTCACTGCAATTCCAACTTGGCTCGTGTAAACCGTTGAATTTTATCTCTGTTTGTTCGTGTTTTAGCGCTAACAATGTACAGAGATAGCGAACAATTCTATACGTTTAACGACAGGCCCTACGAAAATAAGAATGGTGTTCGCTTGTGATTCCGTCTTGCTAAACTGAACAATCTGAGAGTTGGCGAGCATTTTCTCACTGCAATTCCAAGTTGACTCGTGCAAACGTTTCAACTTTATTTCTGTTTGTTCGTGTTTTAGAGCTAACAAGGTATACAGAAAGCAAACTAATCTATACATTTAATGACAGGCCCTACGAAAATAAGAATGGTGTTCGCTTGTGATTTCCGTCTCAGTATCCCAAAGAAACAGAAAATATGCGAGCAGTTTCCAACTGCAATTGTAAGTTGGCTTGCAAAACAGTTAAATTTTATTTAAATTCGTTCGTGTTTTGTTGCCAATAAGGTGTGCTAAATGCGACCTCTTTTTATCGCGCTAACCATTGTGCCCATGAAAATAAATATGGGGGGGGGGGGGGGGGGGGGGGTGTCATTTTCGTTTCGCTATCCTAAAGAAACTAAAACTTTCGTGTTAGCAGAAATAAATATGATGTTATTTCGGTAATTCTAACCTAAAGAAACTAAAACTTGGTGAGCAGTATCTGACTGCAATTCCAAGTTGATTAGTGAAAACTGTTTAATTTTATTTCTGTTTGTTCATGTTTTAGAGCTTACAAGGTATGCATAAAGCGAACTATTCTATCGCTTTAATGGCAGTACCTGCGAAAATAAGAATGGTGTACGCTTGTAATTTCCGTCTTGCTCACCTGAACAATCTGAATATCTTATTGGCTCGTAAAAACCGTTTAATTTATCTTTGGGGGGGGGGGGGGGGGGGGGGGGGGGGGGGGGGGGGGGTTCGTGTTTTGGAACCAATAAGTTTTGGTAAAGAGAGGTGCTTCTGTTGCGTTAACGGTCTTACTTGGAAAAAAAGTATGATGCTATTTCGGTTTTGGTAACCTGAACAATGTGAAACTTTTTGAGCATTTTCTAACTGAAATTTTCAGTTGGCTTGTAAAATTCGTTTAATTTTATCTCAGTTCGTTCTTGTTTTGTAGCCCACAAGATATGCTAAACGCGACCTCCATCTATCGCGTCAACCATTGTGCCCATGAAAATACGTACGAAGTTGATTTGTCATTTCCGTTTTGCTAACCTGAACAATCTGAGAGTTGGCGAGCATTTTCTCATTGCAATTCCAAGTCGGGTCGTGCAAACCGTTTAATTTTATCTTTGTTCGTTCGTGTTTTCGAACCAATTAGATATAGTAACAGCGAGGTGCTCCTGTTGCGTTAACAGTAGAAATAAATATAATGTTATTTCGGTTTTGCTAACCTGAAGAAACTGAAACTTGGCGAGCAGTATGTGACTGCAATTCCAAGTTGGCTCGTGAAAACTGTTTAATTTTATCTCTATTTGTTCGTGTTTTAGAGCTAACAAGGTACACAAAAAGCGAACTATTCTATCGGTTTAACGGTCGTTCCTACGAAAATAAGAATGATATCCAATTGTCATTTCCGTTTCACTAACTTGAACAATCTGAAAGTTGGCGAGCATTTTCTCACTGCAATTCTACGTTGGGTCGTACAAACCATTTAATTTTATTTCCATTTGTTCGTGTTATAGAGCTTACAAGGTATAAAGAAAGAGAACTATCCGATACATTTAACGACAAGTCGTACGAAAATGAGAATGTTGTAAGTTTGTGATTTTCGTCTCACTATCCTGAAAAAACGAAAACTTCGCGAGCAGTATCTGACTGCAATTTGAAGTTGACTCGTGAAAACCGTTTATTTTTATCTCTGCTTGTCCGTGTTTCAGAGCTAATCAGCTATACAGAAAGCGAACTATTCTGCCGTTACAACGGTCGTTCCTACGAAAATAAGTATGATGAACGCTTGTGATTTTCGTCTTGCTAACCTGAACAATCTCAAACTTCGCGAGCATTTTCTAACTGCAATTCCATGTTGGCTTGTAAAAACCAGTTTGTTCGTGTTTTAGAGCCAATAAGGTATACATAAAGCAACCATTGTATCGTTTTCACGGTCGTTGATAAGAAAAAAAAATTATGTCCGATTGTCATTTCCGTCTCGGTAATCTGAACAACAAGAAACTTCGCGAGCATTTTCTCACTGCAATTCCAAGTTGGCTCGTGAAAACCGTTTAATTTTATCTTTGTTCCTTAGTGTTTTTGAACCAATAAATTATGGTAACAGCGTGGTGCTTCTGTTGCGTTAACGGTCGTCTTTGGATAAATAAATATGATGCTACTTCGGTTTTGCTAAACTGACCAAGGTGAAACTTCTCGAGCGTTTTCTCACTGCAATTCCATGTTGGCTTGTGAGAACCGTTTAATTTTATCTCAATTCGTTCGTGTTTTGTAGCCAATAAGGTATGCTAAAAGCGACCTCCTTCTATCGCTTTAACCATTGTGACATAGAAAATAAGTATGACCTTCGCTTGTCATTTGCGTTTTGCTAACTTGAACAATCTGAAACTTTGTGAGCAGTATCTGACAGCAATTCGACGTTGGCTCTTGCAAACCGTTTAACTTTATTTCTGTTTGTTTGTGTTTTAGTGCTAACAAGGTATACAGAAAGCGAACTGTTCTATCGCTTTAATGGCCAGTACCTGCGAAAATAAGAATGGTGCACGTTTGTGATTTCTGTCGCGCTAACCTGAACAATCTTAAACTTCGCTAGCATTTTCATACTACAATACCAAGTTGGCTCGCAAAACCGTTTAATTTCATGTCAATTCGTTCGTGTTTTTTAGTCAATAGCGTATGCACAAAGCGAACTATTCTATTGCAAATAAGTATGAAGTTCGTTTGTCATTTCCGTTTCGCTGACCTGAACAATTTGAAACTTTTGCGTATTTTCTCACTGCAAATTTTAGTTGGCTTGAAAAATCCGTTTAATTTTATTTTAGTTCGTTGTTGCTTTGTAGCCAATAATGTATACAAAATGCGAACTCCTTCTATGCGCGTTAGCCATTGTGCCCATGACAATAGGTAAGACGTTCGTTTGTCATTTCCGTTTCGCTGACATGAACAATCTGAGAGTTTGCGAGCATTTTCTCATTGCAATTCCAAACTGGCTCGTGCAAACTGTTTAATTTTCTCTCTCTTCGTTCTTGTTTTGGAGCTAACAAGGTATACTGTAAGCGAACTATTTAATCGCTTTAACGGCGATAGCTACGAAAATAAGAATGGTGTACGTTTGTGATTCCCGTCTCGCTAACCTGAACAATTTGAAACTTCGCTAGCATTTTCTTACTGTAATTCCAAGTTGGCTCCAAAAAGTGTTTAATTTTATCTTTGTTCGTTCGTGTTTTCGAACCAATAAGGTATGGTCACAGCGTGGTGCTCTTGTTGCGTTAATAGTCGTCTTAGCAGAAATAAATATGATGTTATTTCGGTTTTGCTAACCTGAACAAACTGAAACTTTGTGAGCAGTATCTCACTGCAATTCCAAGTTGACTCGTGAAAACCGTTTAATTTTATATATCGGTTCGTTCGTGTTTTAGAACCAATAAGGTATGGTCACAGCGTGGTGCTCTTGTTGCGTTAATAGTCGTCTTAGCAGAAATAAATATGATGTTATTTCGGTTTTGCTAACCTGAAGAAACTGAAACTTTGTGAGCAGTATCTCNATGTCG
This sequence comes from Phallusia mammillata, assembly GCA_003260075.1. Lineage (NCBI taxonomy): Eukaryota > Metazoa > Chordata > Ascidiacea > Phlebobranchia > Ascidiidae > Phallusia > Phallusia mammillata. The sequence goes on along the minus strand of QLIY01002508.1, from coordinate 3,695 downwards.
GTTCAATGCGGCCGGATATCCTTGGTCCACAACTGAAAACGAACCGAGGTGCTTTTAGCGAAAATTCTTCTTCTTTGGTTTTTGATACTCGCCGTTTATTTTAAGCCTACAATTTTATAGGCAAATGAAAAACAATATTATTCCTTATTAGGTCCTTTTAACGATGGAACATAAGAGTTTCACTTATTTGTAATTGTGTAGTTGGTCAAATTGCAAAAAAACAAACAAACTTGCTATTGGGTCCTTTTGTCAGCGTTTGTCAACCGAGCGTTTTTGATTTAGACGTTGGCGATTGAACAACATTCCATGGATATTTGTATGCACTGGACATTGTTTCATCTCACACATGTGTTTAAATGAGGGTCAGTTAAATCACCGATTTGTAGCGCTCCCCGACGGAACTGTCCAACAATGGCGACTGTTTAAAACTTTAAACAAAGGATGCATTGACAACACAAACAAAAGCCACTAGTGAGGTAATAATGACGTCAGTGTCCTTTATTCGACCTCGGAATTTCCATGGCAACGTAAAAATAAAGGAACGATATTTTTTTGTATTTTTCCCGGATGAGGGCAAAGGTAAATTTCAGTTCCCGTAAAAGAATCGGATGAAAGCGAACAAATTTTTACGATGTTTTTCCATTGGCACCATGATGCAATGTTTCGAGTTATTGAAAATACCGTTATTATATATTTCTTAGTACTTATGTATATGCGCTGGCACACACCAGCGTTTTGTGTTGTCTGTGTTTTGCATTCCAGGGTCAGGATGCAATCGGTTGCTAGCATTGTTACGTGGAGATGGCGCAATTTTAATGCTCGACGTCATTACACAATTTTTGTGAAATACACATCCCCTAAATTGTCGGTCATCATAATACAAAATTCAAACAGCAACTTTTGCACTATTTTATTCGTTTACGCGACCCCCCCCCCCGGATGAGGGCAAAGGTAAATTTCAGTTCCCGTAAAAGAATCGGATGAAAGCGAACAAATTTTTACGATGTTTTTCCATTGGCACCATGATGCAATGTTTCGAGTTATTGAAAATACCGTTATTATATATTTCTTAGTACTTATGTATATGCGCTGGCACACACCAGCGTTTTGTGTTGTCTGTGTTTTGCATTCCAGGGTCAGGATGCAATCGGTTGCTAGCATTGTTACGTGGAGATGGCGCAATTTTAATGCTCGACGTCATTACACAATTTTTGTGAAATACACATCCCCTAAATTGTCGGTCATCATAATACAAAATTCAAACAGCAACTTTTGCACTATTTTATTCGTTTACGCGAGGATAAAGAAAATTGTGAATGCTTTAAATGCTTGTCAAAATTGTAAATAAAACGAAAAAAAAGCCTGGCTCTATGACAAAAACAAATGAAACCATTTTTGTGATTCCGGTGATCTTTACAAAATAAAATAACACACAACAATTTTAATGAAAGCATTATTTTGGAAAAGCAGCCCTTGATAAACCAAATGTTTTATTTAGAATGATGTCGCAAATATAAAAGTTAATTTTTCCCACAGAAATTTTGAGACAAAAAGGCCAGGACTTCCCGGTTTGTTACGTCACTTTCACTTCAAACTAAGCCGGTTGTGACGTAACAAGCGAAAGAATGTGAGTTATTGGTGAACATGACGTCAATAATTGATCTCTCAGTCAGTTTCCTGCCCAATTCCTCAAAAAAACTCAATACCTGACGGAAAATTTTGACAATATAAGGAAGTGGATAATATAGCTTATTGCGAAAATACTTCTTCTATCGCTTGAAACGCCAAATACATGTTGCAACTCGCAAGGGAAACTTGGAAACGAAAACCGTTTGATGCTGTCAAATTAAAATACAAAAGAACAAATAGAGGGAAAATCTGATCCCAGCTGAATTCCGCGAAATTCGTATTGACATTATGACGTCAAACAGAAACATATTTGCGGCCGCGTAAAGCTACGACGTATTCTATGTTGAATTTGTACATTATTGCTTTCTACGCTCGTTGAATAGTCAACTATCCCGATCAGAATGACAAATTTTTCCATTTTCTATTTATATCAATTAGATTGGAAAAAGTCCANCATTTTCTATTTATATCAATTAAATTGGAAAAAGTCCACGATTGAGTTTTTGCCGAAACGTTTGATTAACAAAACACGTCGCTTTTCACTTGTTTAGGTGATTTTCGTCGTTGTACTTATGAACAGATCCGTGTATACCAGTGATTCCCAACCGGGGCTATCAGGGCCGCATGCGGCTCCCAACTACTTATATTGCGGCTCGCACCAGACCCCAGAAAACCACCAAAAATTGCTATTTTAGCTTTCAAAGTAATAATTTTTAGTAATTTTTTGCAAGGTTTCGTTTTTTGCGGCTCTCTACACACTTAAAAATACCATTTGGCCCCGACAATAAAAAAGTTTGAGAACCACTGCTCTAAACTAAAGACATAACTCTTCATCACAATTTAAAATCCAGTTTTGAGTCGTTTATTAGACGACAAAATTCGGCCAAAAGGGAAAATGCCGGCACACACACACAGAGAGACAGAAAACAGGNATGGGACTTATTTGGTTAAAAACGCAAAAAAATCGTAAGAGTCTCTAAGCATGGTATCACAAACTTGGGCTTATCATAAATCCACCACAAAATGTTTTTTCTACAAAATTAGTGATATTTTAAGTTACATAGCCTTATATGCAGGGTTATACCATCGACACGGAGCTGAAAATAAGGAAAAAGGAAAAATTAAGTTTCCATTCGAAATGAAACAAACGTTTTCGTATAAATCTTCGCATTTAAACGCCCCCCCCCCAAATCCAACTGTGAAATATTGTAGTATCTTTTTGAGAGTTATTATGTGGTGACAATAATATACACTAACAAGTCATACAAAAGCAGTGGAAAGAAACAAAAAATGTGTTGCATTTTGTAATAGTAACCAATAATAGGCAACATGTAAGTTTAAGATGCGGCAACAAAACACCAATTTATGGTATACAAATGCTTAAGGATGCACAAAAGACTGCAATCTGACTTGAGTATTTGAGTATCCAACAAGGTGCCTACCGAAAAACCGAAAAAAGATTCAAAAAAATGAGCCTATCATATACATATAACTGAAATTTATACTTGGTCTTGGACCCTTATTCTTGACGATTGGCACAAGATTTTTCCCATAACAAGAAGTAAACCCACAGCATTGAAAGGTTACTTTAGGTCATTTACGTGTTACATGCCGGAGTAGCTATGACAAAGTTTAATCTTCCTAAAATGACAATAACACCATACATGCGCTTGTACAGATAAACAAAAATTTGTCAATTAAATAACACTGACCAGTAATTGTGTTGTAGTGTTGTGAGCTGATATGTACGGATGCGGGATTTTATCTGATGTTTTGATTTTGCCCTTGTGATTATGGCAACATATATGGTTGCGTAGCCACGTCGTAGTTGGTTCAGAAAATCTTCGACGTATTTTCCTAAAATGTTACAGACAAAAAGGATATCACATTTGCTATCATATTTATTTGTCGCCATATTAACCGGTTATACCTCCATTTAGCTTTTTTGTAAAACGCAACTAGCCATGGCTAGTGAACTGCAACAATGACTTACTTGAAACTCTATGACGTCACAAAGCAGTGATGTTTGTTTACAAAAACATGTAGTAATACAGATGACCCTACGC
>QLIY01002507.1:7450-18578 GCA_003260075.1 Phallusia mammillata | reverse complement strand
GCAGTGTTCGAGGGCTTTTGGCAACCATTAAATTGGGCGCCACATTAACAGCCACGAATTGTTCCTATCACAGTGCAAAGTTTAGTAAGTCGAGAGTTTAACAAGCTTTGAAGTCATTTTATCAGTAAAGTATGAGACCTGTTTTGGTTTATTTTAGTTGGTAACAAAACGCCAACATGACAATCGTGCGTAATCACAAATGATATTAAGCTCCGTGTTGAATAGGTGAAAAACGCTTGTTGTTTGTTTAAGCCGGGGGTGTGCAACCCGAGTCCGCAAGTCAAATGCAGCCTATTAATTAAAGGTTGTGCGGCCCACAGAGTCACTTGGATTTCAAATGTACTGGCAAACAAGTCCAATTATTATGTATTTTATCACGATCCTAGTGCTTTTTTCTCTATAAGCATATTATGTGTCCAGTGCTATTTTTCTTAACAATAACAATAATGCGGCTGAAATCAAATGCAAGTTTTAGCTGCTAACTTAACACAGGCATATATTTGATATGCATAACGTAAATCACCTCATGGTTTTAAAGGTGCGGCCCGCGATCTAATTGTGGTATTTGGTCTACAGTGGCAAAGGTCGCACACCCCCGGTTTTAAATAGTCAAAGCAAAACACTTTATAAGCAATCAAATTGTTTTGGGTGAAGAGAAATTAAGTATGCATATGTAAATATTTATACTGTAAATATTTCTTGAATACTAGAAGATATCCCACAAAATTTAGACCCATTTTGTGTAAGAACCAGGTGGATTTTTTCCGGGAGTTTTCCGCCCCCAACGGTTATGGTTTTAGCAACAAGCAGTTACAAGTGTAAAAAATACATAAAACGTCCCTCGTTTGGACAAACAAAAATGTAATTGGACATTCCGCAAAACCCGAGCTTTAATTCTTGCAATTAAGAATTGGGCTGCAATTTCTATAAAAACAGACTGAATCAAATAATATTTGTAAAATGGGACAAATTTATCAGGTATTTTTTCAAAGATCAACGGGCTTGCAAATGTTCGTTTCCCGCCGTTTAAAGTCGCAGTCCCAGGACCCTTTATCTTACTATCGGTTAAAGGCCTAGCTAGCTTTATACCAGCTTTGTAGAATTACTTGATTATCTTGTAGGATTACACTTTATCTGTTTGTTTTTTGTTATTTTTATCAATAAAATCCTGGTAAATTTATTCTGGGAATCTTTCCCTTTCCTTTTACGTCTTTATCTTTCGTGCGTTTTCTTATCTTTCGTTGCGTGTCCAGTCAGTTTAGTTTGTTGGGCTTTCAGTTGAGGATTGATTGTGTGTGCAAAGGAAACTTTAGATTTTTCTATTTTCAATGCCTTTTATTGCTTTCTAGACACTGAAGATGCTTTTTAGCGAAATTAATTTGTTTTGACAACACTGTCAACACTGATTTCAGCCTGGAAATAAACATTTCCCGAACTTGTGATTTATCAATAAAAGTTACAACGTGTCATCAACTACATGGAAACAAAACTGTATATGAGTTAAAACACATCTGTGTTCTTTATATTCAGTTAGGGTATAGTTACATGACGTCATTGGAGGATAAGCTTGTGTAATGCGTTTTTAAAAGGAACAGGAATAAAGAAAAATAATTTCACATACCACACGGGTTCCCTAAGCAGGTAACCCATCCAAAAATATAGAGTGTTTTGTGACACTTCCATACATACCGAAACTGACGGATATTTTACGGCGTATGCTGCCTGACTTCGGCATAGCGGTTGGCGTCCAACCTGCCAATACCCTCCGCAAGCTACTGAGTCACCCAGAAGATCCCATCACTATCTTTCAAATATCAAACAACGAAGTGTTGTATATTCGTTTCCTTGCGCCGAATGTCCGGTAATATATATCGGGGGACTGGAAGGTCACTCAACCCTCGCCAAAAAGAACATGAAGTGGATGTTGCCAACAGCGAGACAACCATATTGATTTCAAGGCAACCATAATGATTTCATTGCGGCGTCTGTTGTGGCCCGGGAGCCTGCCTACATGAAAGCTTTATTTCCCGAGTCATGGAAAATTTAGCAACGGGGCAACACAATGAACATCAAGACAGACGTGTAGCTTTCAGCGTGCTACAGGCACCTGCTCAAGGTGTAGATGACCAATCATTTGTTATCACACAGTGTTTTCGTTGCATTGTGACGTAGTGTTTCGTTGCCTTGCATTTAATTATTCCCGCTTTGTTTATCATGCACTGTGCTACTCGCATTCATTATTTACCCTGATAAATACCCTGTATAAAAAGTCGAAACTTCGGTATAAAAATACAATTGCCAGAAGAGCTCTAAAAATTGGAGATGAATAACCACATCAAGTGAAACTTGATCGATCAATGTGAGGATAAGAGAAAGCGAAAGTTTTCTCTCCTGAATCTTTTTAAAAGGATTCATAAGGTGACTCCACACTACTTAATGCATAGTGTTTACACTGCACACTAACAAAATATACAGATTCAATTCTTGCAACAGGTTTGTGATAATTCGGTTCATTCTTAACGTCATGGTCATACTGAAAGCCGAATGTACACGTCACGTGATTAAGTGACCATGTAGTTTTGTAAAAACTCATTTTGACAACCAAAGTCGAGATTGTAAACGAATTTATCCATTTAGGTAAACCATGATTAATTAATTGGTGTCTTTAGGTTCTTGATAGAAACTTAATCTGAAAAATAAATTGCACCTATCTTTAACCAAAGTTAAAAGGATTGTTTTTCATACAAGACAAAGAACGAAAGTGCAGCACGTCATTTCCACAAAACTTCCGCATTATAGTTTCTATGCTTAGGGAATCAAGTCAGTTGGTCGTTTATGCTTGTTGTTGTGCAGGAAAGTTTGATTGTGTTTTTACGGGTCATTTGTAGTTAGCATGCGAACATTTACATTGACGGGTGAACTTTTGCAGCGCTTTTGCAACAGTTTTATTCAATAAAGAACCTATTTCAGCGGATCATGTGTTCTTACATGGTTCTCATTAACTGCTGATTATGTTTCTTGGCAATGTGTTACATTCTCAGTTTTTCATGGACGAGACACTTCAACGAAACTGTAGACTACCTAATTTACCTTGATTCTGGCTTAAATATTTCTGTAAAGTTTTACATGATTTGCAGAACAAGCATGGCGTTGTTAGTTTTGTTTCTTATGTTGTGTTTGTCAGTTTCTGCTGAAGGACGAAGTTGGCATAACTTCAATGGATCTCAATATTCCATCGAAATGTCTCCAGTCAATTCATATGCTGAAGCAGAGGGGAATTGTACCGAGTTGCAAGCTAATGTAGCTAACGTCAAAACTATAGGATTTTTTAAGTTTTTAAAGTTATATTTAAATCTGACAGGTATGTCTAAGTGTGTTTTTATATAGTTGGACGTGCCCACAAAAGTGAAATAAATTAGTTTGGATTAAGTTTTTGTAAGTTAAACAATACTTCGAATGTTTTTTTTTGTGAACGTAATTTACTAATAACGATGTCAAACAAATTGCAATGGCCACAACGTGATATTTTTACACTTACGTTGTAAAGATTAGTACTTTTTATATTTTACCAAAATAAAGACGTTACTTTTGTTTGAATTTGAAGTTAGACTTTGCTGTTATCAGCTGACTATTTATCGTTATGTAAAGTTATTGCATAAGTTATTTCAACAAATACCAAACTAAACAGGTCTTGACTCTTTTAGATAAGCCTTTCTCGCTTTACATTGGTGCAAAAAGAGTCGGAAACACAACCAAGTTTCAGTGGAATGATGGAACTGATGTTTTTGTTCCATTGACTGTTTGGGGAGAAAGACAACCTAATAACCTCCACGGAAATGATAATTGCATAACAATGGGTTTTCATAAATATCCCGTAAAATTACCATCTTATCGTTGGTGGGATGTACCATGCACAAATCACAATGCAAGATACATTTGTGAGAAAATCGTTACAGGTGAGAAAAAATCATATTGGGAGTTAAAATTTGAAATAGGAGTAACAAATATTACTTTTTTGTAAAAATGATGCAAGGGATTAAGTAAAACACATCACGGTGTTCAAAGTGTTCATAAATGCAATCCAATGACGTCATATGAATAACAAACTCGGACAGCGTTAACAGGCCCGACGAGAGAGGGTGAAACACCAGGCCCATAAGCAACGAAGATGCACAAATATCAAAATAAAAAATAAAAAACAGGATTTCCTCATTTATTACGTTAAAACTGTAAATATTGCTATGGATTTGCGATTATAGCATCTTGTTTTTCTCTTTTCATAGAAATGAGGGCCCATGTTAATATGTTTAGTTTTTGAAAGGGGCCACAAACAGTCTCGTAATATTGCATTTTTTCTTCTTTAGGGCCCAAAGCGGTAATGTCATTGTTTTATCATTTTTCGAAACCGCCGCAAACAAGATACTAGATACTGCTTTGATGAAATTTTCTACAAAATTTGGCTAAACAATGAGCCCTAAAATTATGTGTTACAGCTACAATTACTTTTGTCTTAGCAACATCATCCACTGCAAGTTTCGATGTCAAAATTCCGTCTACAGAAAACACAACACCAGGTAAGAAAAAAAAATTCTTTCAATTAAAAATCAAAACTCATCATATAACTGATTTCTTGAGGCACCACGTATACGGTAGATTATTGTTGCTGTTTGTTTGCAGCACCAGAAAAAGTCAACACAGCCGTCATTGCTTCTACAATAGGCGGATGCGTCATGTTAGTCATAATCTGCATCGCCATTGTTATTGTGAAGTCACGCAATAAAAGAAGGTAATATATTTGTATGTAATATAGAATAATGCTGAAATTATTAATTCACCTTTCAAAAGTATTGTTTAACAAGTAAACTCTACCCACAAGCATTAGCCGAATTTCCCCATTTTTGTTTTTGTAAACTTTCATTCTTTTTTAGCAGAAAGTAACCTTATATTTACTTTCGCAGGAGAAACGAAGCGTCTAATGAAGCAGCAGTAATTTATAACAACGAAGGGGGTAAGAAAATATACCACAGTTCCTTATATACTAGATATAATAACCTTTTTGTTTCGAAAACAAGTGACTTTATATATATACTTTCTAACGTAATTGTTTCTGATTCGTCATTTTCTTTTGCGTGTTTAAAACATCGGTTATTCAATTTAATCTAAAAAATGATTGATTTTGCAAAATAAATGTGTTAAAGCAGATATTGGATTTGAACCCGAAGAAACTTACAACAATCCTCAAATTGAAGAAAACAGCTTTGCCAACCATTCAACACAGTCGCCATCACGTCATCAAAACCATGACGTCAACCACTATGATGTAATTCAAGAATCGCGTCCGGAAACCGTTGCACAGCCAGTAGCGAGAAGCAGCGATGTCTATGCTCATGTCCGAAAGTCGAAACAATCAACAAAGGTTCGCGACAATGGACAACAATCACATGTTCGAACATACGATCACAATCAATTGGATGAAGACAGTTACGACACTTTGCAACTATCTCAACATGTGGAAGTCCACGATCAATTTGCAAGCGGCAGCAATCCAACTAATATCTATGATAATAAACACGGGGCTGATGATAAATCGGATTCACCCTACGATGAATTACGACGTGAGAAATAAACACAAGAACTGATATTTAAAATATGTGATGATGATTATTATGTATATTTGCATTAACGAAATTCCATGTATTGTAGAAGAATTTGCAAAGTTGTCGCACTAATTGCCTTGTGTATAAGTTTACTTAATCTGGTATCATTTTTGCTCTGCTGTTTTTGGTTAACATCGTACCATTGTACAAACCCATCTTGATCTTTATATCTGTTTATTTATTATGTTGTTGTTGTTTTTCACATGCGATACCAAGTCTATGGCTGTTTCTTAACGTATAAATTAGTTTTGTTTTAACACTATAATAGTAAAGATGCATCTTAAAATCGATCATAAAGAAATCTGTGTTGGTTAACCCTGAAATGTGAGCTGTTTTACATATTTATTTGCATATTGTTATTTGCGAACGAACATGCTATTAGTATATAAACATATAAACATGTTATGGTAAAAAATTCGTTTCGACAATAGAGGGTATGACATTGACATTTGGTATTTATCGGCAAAACTGTTATGTCATATTAACACTTTACCAAAGATCAGAAGCCCAGTCACTGCGCGCATTCATTATTTACCATGATGAATACCCTTTATAGGACGCCGAAACGTCGGTAAAAATACACAATTGCCAGTAGAGCTCTCAAAAATGTGAGATAAATAACCACATCCAGTGAAACTTGCTCGATCAATGCTTGGATAAGAGGAAGCGAAAGTTTTCTCTCCCGAATGTTTTTGAAACGATTCTTAGTATAAAAAAATACTCCACACTAACAAATTTATAGTGTCTACACTGCACACTAACACACTATACAGATTCACGTTTGCTACAGGTTTGTGATGATTCCGTTTATTTTTGACGTCATGATAATTCTACAAGCCAAAGGCACAAGTCACGTGATTTAGTTTTTATGCACTTTTACAAGCACATTTTAAAATCTAAAGTAAGGATTGCAAACTACTTTGTGCATTTAAGCAAACCATCTCAAATAAAATGGTGTCATTAAGACAGGTCTTTAGTAGAAACTCAATATGATAAATAAACCGCACCTTTCCTTAAAAAAAGGAAAAAAAAAGGATTGTTTTTACTTTTGACAAACAACGAAAGTGCCGCCCGTCATTTCTATAAAACTTCCGCACTATAGTTTCTATGCTTAGGGAACCAAGTCGGTTGTTCGTTAGTTTTGCTGCTGTGGAGGAAAGTTACTTACGTTTCTGCAGGCAGTTTGTAGTTGGCATGCAAACATTTCTGTCAACTTTTGCAGCGCTTATAACATTAACAATTTTATTTCAATAAAGAACCTATTTCAGCGAAACAGGTGTTCTTGCATGGTTTGCATTAACTGCTGATTATGTTTCTTGGCAATGCGTTACATTCTCAGTTTTCATGGACGTGGCATTTCAACGAAACTGTTGCCTACCTAATTAGCGTTAATTTTAGCTTAAATATTTCTGTCAACTTTTACATTAGTTTGCAGAATGAACATGGCGTTCTTACTATTACTGTTTACGTTGTGTTTATCTGTTTCTGCTGAAGGACGAAGTTGGCATAATTTTAATAGATTTCAATATTCCATCGAAATGACTCCAGTCAATTCATATGCTGAAGCTGAGATGGGATGTTCTGCGTTGCAAGCTTATGTAGCTAACGTCGAAACTACGGCAATCTTTAAATTTCTAAAATTATATATAAACCTGACAGGTATGTTCAATGTTGTTTTGCATATAGTCGCACGAAAACAAACAGATGGGCGCAAAAACGTGAAATAAATTAATTCACGTCATTACTTGTTGAACAAAACTTCCAATGTTGTCTTCAGTCGACGGCACAACGTATTAACTAGTGACGACATTAAAAAGATAGCAATGGTCAGAATATAGGTGGTTTTATAACATTGAGCTGACAAAATTAACTACTTTTTTAGGCTAATATAAATACCAACCACACAAATATCAGCAAAAAACGCAGTGACGATTTGTTTTAGATAAGCCTTTTTCACTTTACATCGGTGCAAAAAGAATCAAAAACACAAACACATTTTATTGGAACGATGGAAGCGTTGTTTTTGTTCCAACAACCATGTGGCAACGAAGTCAACCAACTAACGGAAGAGAAGAAAACTGCATCACAATGGGATATGGGAACTATCGTGAACAATATACATCTTATCGATGGTATGACGTACCATGTACAAGACACAATGCGAGATATATTTGTGAGAAAACGGTCTCATACAAGCAAGGTAGGCTGGTGAAAATTTAAACTATGTGCAAACGGATTCATGAAATGTTACCAAATTGTACATCAACTCAACTGCAATCTAAGATATTCACGTTATACGGATGTTAACAATCACTTTTCAATAGGCTATGATAGGACAGGACAAAATTAACTTGGTACTATTATTACAGATATGACCATATCACTACCAAACAAACCGACAATTAAAACCACGTTCTTATCCTCCTCAACCATATTATCACCATCTACCAATATAACTGCCTCCAAAAGTTTACAAACTTACAGCACAACACAAGGTTAAATAAAGATATATTAAAAAAAACAATATTTGGTATAAAGTGTGATTGAAGAGTAAAATCATAACATTAAACTTTTCAGACACAAGCGTTAATAACGACGGTACAACTTAAAATATCGTTCTTTGTTGATTTTGCAGCTCAAGCGAAATTCAACACAGTCATCATCGCTTCATCAATAGGCGGATGTGTCACATTAGTCATAATCTGCTTCGTCATATTCTTTGTTACAACACGAAACAAAAGAAGGTAACATATTTGTGTACAAAAAGAAATAATAATCAGCCGGAATTTAACACTTTTTGTTTTTATAACTTCCTTACTTGCATATTTGCCTATGTTTACTTAAGAAAGTAACCCTATGTTTATTTTCGCAGGAGAAACAAAGCGTATAATGAAGCAGCAGTGATTTATAACAACACACGGGGTAGGAAACATACCACATTACCTTATATACTAGAGGCTAGACAATAATTTTTGTTACGAGAACAACTAACTTAATATTTACGTATTTGTAACGTTGTTGTATCTGATTTGTTTTTAGAATCGTTGTACATTCACACGCGGGCCAACATGCTAGACATAAACAGATGTCTTTATGCCGATTAGCTATTTTCGCATATAATCGGGTTTAGTTGTACTGTTGTTGTTTTTTCCTTTAAGTGGTGAAAAGAAAAATAGTTTTGGTAAATGCATTTTTATTTCAAACAGCTGGAAACCGACAAAACATAGAATCACACACGAACCCACAAATCTACGTCAACAACTCTGTAGAACCTTCAACGTCACAACAACAACCTGATGACATCAGTCCCTATTGCGTCACTCAAGAACAAGGTGCCTTAGAAGTAAAGATTATTACTTAGTCTTTTATGGTGTGCTTAGATGTGCTGGTTGTATTGTGATATATCGATTTAAAGGTTTATTTGGGTATTTGTTTTGCTTTTTTTTTACTTTAAAGTGACATTTCGGACAGGAACTAATGTAAGAAAGAGTTGCGTTTGTTTTCATTAGATGGGAACCGCCTGATTGCAGAATCACACAAAGACCCGCCAACCTACGCCAACAACTCCATAGAACCAAATACGTCACAACATCGTCAAGCTAATGACGTCAATCCCTACTGCGTCAGTCAAGAGCGACGTCCTGATTACATAACAACTGATCACTAAGAATATTTTGCTATCGGTGTTTATGTTTTTATGCATTATTTTGTTTTGCAAAACGTCCCTCGTTTGAACAAACAAAAATTTAATTGGACACTTCGCAAAACCTGAGCTTCAATTCTTGCCATTTGGAAATGGACCACAATCTGTATAAAATAGATTCAAGCAAATAATTTTGTTAAATGGTATCAATTTATTGGGTCTTTTTCGAAATATCAACGGGCTTGCAAACGTTCCCGCCGCTGAAAGTCGCACTCCTGATCCCACTTATGTCACTTTCGGTCAAAAGCCTGGCTTGCTATATAATCGCTTTGCAGGATTATTTTCTCACTTCGCTTTATCGGTTATTTTTTGTTATTTTTATCTATAAAAGTTACTTATAACGTATCATCAGTTACATGAAAATTAAACAGTAAATGAGAAAAGACACATCTGTATTCTTTAAGTTAAGTAAAGGTAAAGTTGCATGACGTCATTCAAGGATAAGTTCGTGTAATGCGTTTTTTAAAAAAAACAAGAATAAAGAAAAATAATTTAACATTCCACACGGGTTCCCTAAGCAGGATACCCACCCAAAAGCAGAATGTTTTGTGACACTTCCATACATACCAAAACTGACCGATATTTTACGGCGTATGTTGCGTGACTTCCGCATAGTGTTTGTCTTCCAACCTGCCAACACCCTCCGCAAGCTACAGAATCACCCTAAAGATCCCATCAATACCTTTGAACAACGAGGTGTTGTATATTCTATTCCCTGCACCGAATGTCCGTTAATATATATGGGAGGACTGTTTGTTCACTCAACACCCGGCGAAAAGATCATCAACGGCATGTTGCCAACAGCGACGCGAAGAAGTCGGCCGTTTTCAATCACGCGGTATCACGAGGCCACCGTATTGATTTCAATGCGGCGTCTGTTGTAGCCCGAGAGCCTGACTACAGAAAAAGACTATTTCTTGAGTCATGGAATATTCACCAACTTGGCAACACAATGAACATCAAAACAGGCGCCTGCCCAAAGTTTAGAGGCCCAATCATTCGTCATCGAAAACCAGTGTGTTGTTTCAACAAGCCGGTGTGTTTCAACCACTCTAACGGTGTGTTCCAAGAACACGGCAGGTGTGGTGTTACCGCGATAATCGATGTGTATTCGCTAAACGACACGCCGCACAGGACGGATAGCACACCAGGTGTGTCGTTTCAAGGTCAAGGTGATCGGTTTCAAGTCCAGAAACACAGAACAACACGCCGCCCTGTTGTTTTGTTGCTTTTTTCTTTCCGTTTGGCTTTGGAAGTCACTCAACCGTAAAGGCGGCAATGCGCGAAACGGCTTTTAGGTTCTTTTTTCTTTTGATTGACTTAAACTTAGTAAATTAGTAAGAGTAAGAGACTCAATATCAAGGCTAATAGGAGTTAATTGAGTATTAATTGACAAGTTTTAATGTATTCAAGACTTTTGGACAATGTGAACAGGATGGTGTTGCAAATCTAATAAAGGTTGGTATATTTACAATTTTACATATATTTGTGCATGTATAAAACATATGTTTGTGCATGTTGTAACGGCTTGATGTTTTTTGTATTAGACTAGACTGTTACCAAATGACTGAGCGAAGTGGTTTTCATAACAAATTGGTATCACTGTCAAGTAGAACACATACAAAACATGTTTAAAAAAAGTGATGTTTGTTCTGTTAAACGTTATGGTATGTTTCTTCGATATATGCGCTATTTCGTTGGTACGGTACTGTTTACAATAAAATACAAAACGGTATTTGGTGTGTCACGCTTTATAGCTCTAAACAAC
>QLIY01002506.1:0-18592 GCA_003260075.1 Phallusia mammillata | reverse complement strand
GGACATTTATTCAACCAACCGAAAAGTTTATTGATTTTGAATTTATAACTTTTGATGTGGAGAGCACATTCGATATATTTTTTGTGAGTTTAATTCTAATGCTGAAAAGTTCAACAAAATTATTTATTTAACGCTGCACATACCGGCGAAAAACTGCTCATGTACATATCCATTCTCCCCCTGAACTAGCAAACAACTTAGTAATTGTTGCATTTTTAGCACATTGTGTATACTAAGGTTGGTCCTGTACATATCATCACAACAAACCCAAGTACCATTATCAAAGCAAAGGATTGCATTAACCATTCCAAAGCAGCGTTTACTGTCCGTTTGTAAAGCAGCGTCCTAAACTTGATCCATTAATGATTGTGATTGTCACAATTGTGACCTAAGTTGAGGCCCAATAACTCAACAACACAGAATATAGGCTATATTTGACAAAAGTAAATTACTTTTAAATTTCTGGCAATAAACGTTCTAAGCAGACGCAGAACTTGTGTTGCAATGGATTGATTTAAAAAGCCTGGGATAAATGTCGCAAAATCTTAAGGCAGAAACTACTGATAAAACCACGTTTTACTTGTATTTAAAGGTATAGGTAGTGACGAAGGAGACTTTTTGAATGCATTTAATAATGTTAAATATCCAGATAAGAAATGTTGGAATCATCCCATTCACACAATGGATATGTATCTAACAATAAGCAAGCATATATACTGTACAGATTCAGGCTGACAATGACACAGTTCGTGTCTATAATGGTAGGGCAACAAGGACTGTCGTTTTTCAAAATACGGCTAAAGTCATCAGGATTGCCCTCGTCAGCGACTATACTATTCCAAAATCCGGATTTTTCGCTAACGTCTATGTAAATGAAGTGGAAAATATATGTGATGTCAGTTGGGTCGTCTTCAAGTAATTCTTGATTTGCTTATTTTGTGTAGAAAATAACAACCTTGTACAAGCGCTTCTGCCCAAGATATCATTGTTTTACCACAGACTTAACGAAACTCAATTTGCTGCATTGAACTACGGGGAAGGTGATACACTTTACATTGCTGAAAACAGCGAAGTGCCACTGAACAACGTTCACCATTACTGTCAAGCTACAGGGACTGAGCCACGATTTTCCTTTCATTTTTCCCAATGCGCAAGTTTATCCCGTGAAGTAATACATGAGTTTACAAAAACCTACTCGATCGTAGTTAAATCCTAATAAAAACGCTTGTTTCAAAGGAAGGAAACGGTAACATGGTAGCAACATTCAGGATTTGGCTTGTGAGAAGACAATCTACAGGTCCCATTCGCCGATTTTATGATTACACTGTGAATGTGACATGCGCATACAACGCAACTCAAGCTGTTAATTTGGAAAACTTGAAGCCAAACGTTCAGTAAGATAATCATAATTTTTTTTTTACTTCAGTAGTTACCTGCCTTATAATTGTCCTAAAAGTATTTTTAATTAACAAAGTTGCAGTTATAAAGTATTTCGGGCCCAATTCACTGGTCGTGGTAAATCTAAACGAGTCAGTAACAAATTACAAGTGCTTTAGTCACCATAACTAGTATAAACCCAATAGCAGGAGTGTTTTCACCGCTAAACTTTATTTCAGTTTTACTATATTAACAACCCTTTTTTGCAGTATGAAAGTTGCCTGTCCTCCAACTGTTGTTTTGTGTGCAGAGAAATAGGAACAGCCAAGGACCCAATTACTGGAAATTTCGACATTTCGTTCAATCTCTTCAGTAACAGTTACTTTAACGAGACTTTGACCGAAAACTCACAGGTAATCGTCCCTGATTACATCTTTGGAAAAGTCAAACTGGACGAGATTTCTACAGGATTCAATTTTGTTGTTCAGGTCAGCATTTAAAAGTATTCACAATTGAAATTGCTCAACATATTTTTTATCACCGACAAAGTGGTAGACATATACTATAATCAGTTTGTTAACTCAACGATTATTTAGAAGGCAAAAACGCTTACAAAACTTTTAAACTGCCAAAACATATACTTACGTTTCAAAATCTATGTTTATAGTTGAAATACTGTTGGGCCACACATTCGGAAGACCCCGCTGATGAAACTACATATTCAATCATACAAAACGGGTAAGAACGTACATTTTTTGTTAAACCACCCGTTGTCAGATGTGCCTAGCATAAAATTTGTTGGGGGCATAAAAATAGGACTATCAGATAGGTATATCCTTGAGGTATTACTGTACTTTCGGCAACAACAACAACTTATTTGCGAAATTTTGGATTCAAGATGCCCTGCAGCAGCCCATGGTGATGAAGGATCTGATGCAAAGGTAGTGACCCGAAATTACAAGGATAACTTCGCCACATTCAAGGTGGAAAGCTTCGTGTGGACAAATGTGACAGACGACCAACAATCAATTTATATTCACTGCGATGTGGCAATCTGTCAAAACGCCACTGGCCTTTGTCATGGACTGGTAAGCATTTCTTTCCTCTTCCTTAATCAACATATTTCCTATGAACTAATTACATTATAACATTTTGTACAAGAAAATACTGAACAGGCGTTTCGTCCACCAGGTTGCATATTTAAACAAATTTGTCGTTCAACTGGTGTAATGCTGAACAAAATACTAATTGTTGTTTTTAAGAACTTGTATTTCGCTAACGTTTCGCCCACCAGAACGGTAGGGCTTCATCAGAGCAATGAACGATATAGTGCAAGCATAACAGGCGAAAATGCACAAGCGCAGCGGGATATAACGTAAAGTAATTATAAGAGAACAAAGGCTTATCGTGATGGGTTGAGTGTGCTATATTGTGACAGTGCGTAACTAATGTGCGATATTTGAAGAGGAAGTCGGACGCAAAATGTCGCGGAAAACTGGGCTGAGGTTTTTGCCGTCGTTACGGTTTAAAACATTTGAATGTGAATTTATGAGGCAACTTTCAAAGACCAATCCTTTCGACCAATTAGGTTCCTGTTTCAAAACTTGGGCATCGTTCCAATTTATGCGGTGATCACATACAAAAACGTGTTCGCATAAGGCGGACTTGTTAACATCCATGTTTCTGACTGCCACTTTGTGTTCCTTGAGACGTGAATTTAGATTCCGCTTAGTTTGACCAATGTATACCATATCACAATCACGGCAAGGGACCTGGTAAANGCACGTATAGCCTACCATTCTGTACAAGGCTGCAAAAAAGAAAATGTCGCAGTACAAATAAATATGAAACAACAACTTGTCAATTTCTACTTTGCAGACGTGTGGCGGTCGTAAACGTCGGGCAATTAGAGATCAAAACCAACCAAAACGCCTGTCCTTTGGGCCAATCTACATGAAGGAAAAAATTAAGAAATCTAAAGAAAAAGGTATGAAGTTTTAGTCACTATAAGATTCTTTGAAAATGACATTCGGCCCCTTTTAAAGGTGGGAAAAACAGGAACAACGAAAAGCTGGCATATGAAGCAAACATGGTTCATAGCTTCAAATTTTATGTTGTGCTTGTGCTGGTCATAATCATTTGCTGCGCTTCATTTTTGGCTTTAAAGTAAATGTAAAGTTGACATTTATAAATTGAAATTTCCTGATTATATATTTTTAGAATGTGTGTTTATGGCAAATTGAATAATGAGTGATTTAGACACTTTTAATCGTAGCTTAAGCTACATACTTAAATATTTCAATTTTAACATTACATGTACTGTTGTGTGTATACTTGCATATAATGGATACCAAAAATATGCCTCGTTGAGGAACGACGTATTGAGAAAAACTCTGTATTAGCAACTGTCGGTATGCTATGTTCTGTAAAACGATGGATTAAAAGTGTTACATTGCGCAGATAAAAGTAATAAACTTATTAAGCGGAGCATGGTGTAAAACTGTAAAAGCTTATTGGGTCTAAGTTGAACAGCATTTTAGCGCTAACTGGCAACTATATCCTGCATGAGAACTAGGCTTGCCTATAAGCTAATGGTTGCAATATTCAAGGGTTGAAGTGTTACCCAGTTGGTGTAAACAATGTTGGGAAACGACAGGGCACGAAATGAGGAGCTACTCTAACCGCAGGGTTCGAAATGTGTAAGAATGGAATTGTTTGGTTTTTAATGCTAGTCAATTCTGGAAAGTTTTTAAAGCATAGTGCGAAAATGAATTTTCGACTGGTTTGCACAACAATATGTTTGTAAACTGGTTTGCGCGACTATTGTTTTTGATTCTATACCAAACCTATTGCTTAATTGGTGTCACATTACTACAGTTTTATCATTCACACTAATTGTCAGCTTACTATTTATTAAAAACTGCGTTTTAAATACAGATGTACAATATTTTCCACTGCGGAGGGATAAATAAACATCGTGTTTTATACCAAATCTAACATCCATCTCTAGTTTTGCAGTTGGTCAAGGCGAGATAAATACGAGGATTATTCTATTATGTGTTGGAAATCATGCCCAAAATGTAATTGAACAAAAAGACACACCTTTGAGAGACTCCGAAAATCTTCTTCAGCAAACTGACAAACCAAAGCATCAATTGTTGTTTGGTTGTATGCTGGAGGATTTCTAAGCGTTTGAGTAGCGTTAGTGGTAACGTAACAACTGTCGGTGCGATATTTCCGTTTCCGACCAAAAGATGATTTGGCAAATAGGGCATTTACATACTCCTGTTGTAAATAGGTTCCAATTAGTATGCGGATAGCGCTTCAGTACAAGCCCTGTTTGGCATATGTCCAGACTGTAGGTATTCGGCAATTAATTTGTAACCACTGTTAAGCCAAATATAATCGTTGTTAAATGTTTCAAACATAGAACTTGGGTACATAACATCGATTAAACAAAACGGTAAAAGTTCGTGAAAAACATCGGAGAAATAACGAAGGAACAGCAATATGGCGAAGTTTTTCTGCCTGTTTTTGTTGCTGTTTCTGGCTGAAAGTGCACGTAAGTATTTATAGCGCATCAAGACAAAATAACCCGACCCGTTTGCTTTCTAGAGAGTAAATATTATAACCCGAAGATTGATTTAATTCGCAAAGATTCTCCACGTATTTTTACACCTGTGTTGTTTATGTTTCAGCAAAAAATCTGAAACATAAAAAAATCTAAATCTAAACCTGAAATTAGATCCCAATTATTTTTATGATAAACGCCAGGTTGGACTTTCAATTTAGATTTATGGTGAAATTATGACACGAATGTGACCCCGTATGAAAGTCAGGGTCATTCAACCCCATTTTCTTCATACAGCGCGTAACCGACTCGAAAAACACAAAGCCAACTGCCAAATTTGAATGAAATTAACATTGGTGCTGCTATTTACTATTTAGTTTATAACCGCGGATCTTTCGCATTTTCATCTAGAAACAGATCTAGAAACCGATTTTTTTTCACAATGAAAATTATTTTACTTTTTGTTTCAAGATGCGTGGATATAATTAATGAAGATAGGGGCTCTGATGCAAAAGTTGTGAGGAAAATTACGAGGAAAACTTCGCCGCATTTCAAGTGAAAAGTTTCGTATGGATAAATGTTACAGACAACCAACAATCCATCTACATCCACTGCGATGTAAAAATCTGTCAAAACGCCACTGGACTTTGCCCAAGCCTGGTAGGTTGCAACGCTTCATAAACAAAGGCCAAGAGACACGATGAGTATAGGCCTTGTTAACCAATAGTTAATCAAAGTTGCTGTCATATGTTGTTTGGGAACTGCTTACGACCGTCCGCCCAAATCTGCGAGGATAAATGAAAGTTTGTGCCTTTGTTGTTTAGTCTTGTGATGGTCGAAAACGTCGGAATACCAGAAACGAACACCAACAAAAACGTTTATCCTTTGGACCAATATACTTAAGTCAAAAAAAAGGAAATATTCGACGAAAAAGGTAAAAAGCAATGCATGTTTGACTCTTAGGATTTTGGTAACGTAGTTACAGCACCACTATTTATTCGAAAATTTGATAGTGGTTGTGGTTTTGCAGTGCCACCCCAAAACCCTTTGGACAGGACTTTGAATTGTCTTCTTTTCGTTCGTAGTAGTTTGTTTGATTTACAGTCAAAAAAATTATCTACACGATCAAAAAGAATGCGTTTTGGGACTACAAGCACTATAATTATTTCCTATGCTAACCTGCAATGGAAAGTTGGTTGCTATTGCAAATTGCTTTTACTGGTACACTTCTTTTCTGCATTACATTTAAAGATTTATTTTGTTTCAGTTGATGCAGTCGAATACATTGAAAAGCTAGAAGGTGAAGCAGACATGTTTCCAAGCTTCAAAATCTCCCTTGTGGCTGCCTTGGTTATGTTCGCTTGCTTTGCTTTCATATGGGCATTTAAAACGATGCAAAAGTCAAATGAATCAATCATTAAAGCCAGTCATATTTAACACAGATATATATTTCAGAAAGGATTCATGTGAACGTCTTGTCTAGATAAATAATTGCAACATACTTCTACTTAAAACCGGCCCCTTTTTGTTCCGCATGAAACAATAGTAAAGTTGTTGCGTTGAGTAATATTAATAAACATTAACCAGAGAACTTTGAAGTCGTTTGTAACTATATTTTAGCCTACATTCTGACAAGGTATTATGCAAGATGCTGTAGCATCACTCACAGTGGGTATTGCTTTTTACATAGTCACTGGCAGAAGTACCCACAGCCTAACTTTAACATGTTCAAATTGGCATGATTTACACCGAATTTTAAATGTATTAAAATTGTGATACACGTTTGAAATTACACGTTTTCTTGCCATTTCCAACACGTCAGTGCACACCAAGAATGTCTTGTTAATTGAAAAGAAAATTACAAAACTATTTAGACATATAAAAGAATGTAGGCTACATAACAACCGTAAATGACGTAATTATTTACCGATCGACAAAGTCAAAACTTGCTAAACATCCCCCCTCGCCTGGTCCCACCAACGTCCCATCCCCAATCGTGTTACTTACAAAGCGGCAATCTCACTTTCTTGTGAGCCCAAGTCACATGACGCTTTATTTTACGGTGTAGCTGCAGCGCGTTCTACACAATTTTGCGCTACATACCGATGCGCAGCTATTTCCGGTTTGGTGATTGTGTTTAGTGCTATTGTGTCACTGTGTTTTCTTTCACCAAGCTAACTCAACTCAACTCAAGGGGGGGGGGTCTTTAAATGGGTATTGGCCTTTTTCTTGTCAGCAATATTTATGCAATTAGGCAACTGATTGAAAAATTAAAGTTTAGTCATTTTAAGTGCAAAGCGGTTAAATTCCTATATCGTCTCTAAAAAATGACTTCATCTAACTTTCTTTTAGGTGAGAAAAACAGGAACAAACTACAACTGGCGTATGAAGCAAACATGGGTCATAATTTTAAATTTTATGTTGTAGTTGTGTTGGTCATATTCGTTTGCGCTGCTTCAATTTTGGCTTTAAAACGCATGTGAAATGTTTGAAATTGACTGTAATTGCTTATATTGATTGTCCATGCCAGTGGTTCTCAAACGTTTTTATTATTTTTTCAAAACGGTCCCTTGGCATTATTTCGAGGGATCGCGGTCCTTCATCTGGAATGTGTATTTGAGAAAAACGAAAGTTGATTGCAAGATTTTAGCTAGTTATGCAAACTTGCGCATATTAATGATCCAAAGACATCATGTGACATCACAGACAAGACAAAAAAATGCTTTACGAATTACGATTGTGTGCGAACAATTGCATTTCTGATATTTGTCATTTAATAAAGGCTATTGTTTAGCAATGGAGACAGTCGATTCTCAATTCTAACTTTAATTTACACTTATTCAGTGGCACAAACTGACGCTACATAAGTTTATACAATTACTTCAACCGCTTCGCGGCCCCCCAAAATTGCCGCACCCCTAAAGGACCGCGGACCCCAGTTTGAGAACCGCTGATCTAGGCTATGTTTCTTGGAATGTCTGGTAGAGTAACTTTGCTGCAACAAACTTTATTCAAACCATTGGATTACATATTTATGTTGAATTTTTACAGATCTTAAGTGTCTCGCTCATTTATTGCCAAAACATAAACGATGATCGAATAACTGACATTTTTTTAAGAGTTTCGCTGGTTTCGACAACTTTAATTCGCTTACATAAACATGGAAACTTGGGTTGTATACCTTGCTACGTTATCTACGTTGCATACGCCTTGCTATATGCTCTGTACCAACGATTACGTTGTACAATATATGTAACTTACAGTAATAAAGTTTATAAACAGAAAAATGTGATCTAAATCATTTGAGCATCTGGTGGGGGGAGAGATTAAGTTAGTTTACCAGTAATACAGTATGTTTGCGCACAATTAAAATGTCAATGTAGAAAGACCATATCTTGGCACCCTATAAAAGTCGCCTCACGGGCTAAGTTTGGAAAGACGGCGGTAGACACGTAAATATACGGCCCGCGCGAATCATTACTAAACTTATCCGGCGCGCAGTGAAAATGTTTGGTGACCCCTGCTTTATACCAAGAAAATAGATATAACTTCGCCAGATACACAATCTCATCTTCAACGCTTCAATTTGCCACATCTGTGTTCCAGACATTCATCGGGTCAAAAAAGACATCCAATTGAACAGCAATGCTGTACAGCTGTATATTGTTCTGCAACATACAGAATGCTGATTGTAAAGGCAGCGTTTACCTAGTCGTAATTATCCTGTATGTTTCCGCTTTTGATGATTTAAGCCTCGTTGTCATACGGTACTGGTGGATGCTGTTCGGACCGCCTTATTCAATGCAGGGATTGTTTTTCTGATACTGATATAATCGCGTTTGAAGTGAAACGTGGCAGAGTCTTTTTCCGAATAGGTAAAACAACGATCTTTGTTGCCGAAAACGATATCTAATATTAATGATTTATTTCAGTGTTCGTGTTGTTAAAAAAGAAAAGAAGGAAGTAAAATGAAAGAATTTTGGTGTTGTGTTATGTTACTATGTCTGGCTCGCACTGGAGGTAAGTTAATAGCTGCAGCGCGTTCTACACAATTTTGCGCTACATACCGATGCGCAGGGGGGGGGGGCGCGCTTTAATTTGGTCAAGAAATCACCAATAAACTCAGAACAGAAAAAAAAAAACGATTTTATTCATCAGGGAGAACCAGCATGGTGGGGCTTGAGAGCAAAAGATAATGAGCAAACAAATAAGGAGACATTTAAGAGCAAACAACTAAAACACATTTGCCCGTAATGAATCTCCCGCAGACCATTGAATGCAAAAAAAGATTCTTGCTTTGGATCAGTTGAGTATTTAGACTGTTTAATGAAAATACAACAAAAACAGGCATCATCAGTCTCAAACAAGAAAACAAGCAACCATGCTGTAGACCAGTGGTCCCCAACCTTTTTTTAACGCGACCCAAATACTTATAAAAATTTAGTTTTGTGGTTTCTCGCGACCCATGGACATGCTATTTTAGGGGGGGGGGCGCTGATATTCTTGCTCAACAAGAAAATCATACGAAGAAGCACTGTTAATCTCACAGAAGGGTGACAAACCGAAAACCGAAAACCAGAAACACAGTTAAACACGGGTGACCAAAACAATATTTCGTTGGGTTAAGACTAGTTTCCAGTTTTGTTTGACCACAACAACGAACTAAAGGTCATCAATGATTCGTTTGCCTGTGTTGCCTGTGTGCGCTTTCGTGCAAGAAGAAGGCAATTTCGCTTGCTCATCAAAGAGTCGAGTTGTGGAAATAGCGAAAAAGGAAATCGTCTTTATAAGAGGGAACGGTTGCCACGCAAGTGAAGCTGATGCTGCGCACGCTACAATACCTATTGCAAACGCGTATATTCTTTTTATCACCGAGAGTTGGTAAAGCAATCAAGTAATTTTGTCAGACCAGTATGGATACGTTTATTGACGGAAAGCAGTTTGCTCTAAAAATAAACGTTTTGCCAATGCACCAAGCAATTTCTTTCAGTTAAAGTTTTTAATGGCTACTTGTGCGCAATCAGAAAAACACACGTAATGAGGTCAAAAAAGGTTTATTAGACACTCTGTTTAACACACGTAATGTAGTTTAACACAAAACGTCTGAGAAATTCTTCGGGTACAAAAAAGATTAGATGGCCAGCAAGGTTTCAAACAAACAATCGCCGAAACAGAACAGCAAAATTAAGAAATTGCTTGAAGTTGTTTTTGGTAGTTGTCCTACTACAATTACAAAACAAGTTATCTTACCTACAGTTTCCACGTATTTTTTTACAGCAAAAATTATAGGGAAAAAAATGATGTTTCGCTTTCTGTTGATAGTGGTTACATTGTCACGCAGTTCCTCACTTCCATGTAAGTATATACAAGAAAAAAAATGACTAAATGGTTTGCAAAGTTTTATACTATATCTCAGGAGTGTGCTACCTTTATCTATGAGGGGCCAAATACAATTAACATGGTTGTTTCGTGAGTTGCACCTGGTTACGACATACGTTTACTTCACTTTGTTGCGCACCTAGCACCTTTATATTGAGACAACAGCTACCAGTAATCGTGTCATTACAAATTATCATTGAAGTCGCTTGCTACCATTACATTAAAGTAGTTTATCCTCACTTTATTTAAATTCCAAATGTCTGAACAAAACGTCGCGAACAACTTTTATACCCCAACGCGATATACCATATTTTTATTCTACAGGAAATTTACGAACTTACATCATACGCCTGAGTTAACGAACGAGCTTTGCTGTTTTGGCCATTTTTGCATTTTACGCGTTTTACTTCGACTGTTAATTTAAACAAAGTCTTGTAGTGAAACCGACAGCTTGCCGAGCACACAATTTTAGACCAATTTTCACTCGAATCGATTCGTGCAATTCGTATTTCGTATTTCTAACATACAAATGTAATTAAGGCTATACATGGTGATTTTAAACACAACTTCGTCACCATGCTAAACTACGATCAAAGACTATAACATCAACACAATACATTAGTAAAATCATGAACCAAACGTATGGTAATGTGTACCGAACAACTTTTCTACAGTAAACTAACGTTTACTTTTCCAGACCCTGCTAAAGAGAACAGTGCTTCATTTTGGAAAACTTCTGGCGATGAAGCTGTGATGGACGCGGTTGAAAAGTTCGAAAATATCAACAAAGGAGTCGCAAAAAACGTTATCATGGTTATCGGTGACGGGATGAGTTTGGGAACGACCACAGCGGGAAGAGTTTACATAGGACAGAAGCAAGGAGAACTCGGAGAGGATCATGTTACTCAATTAGACCGCTTTCCCCACATCGGACTAGCGAAGACCTACAGTCGTAAGCTAATGAAAGGGGCCTTACAATTGCTCAAGAAATTCGGTCTAAGCCATATTGCATTGGCAAAATGTTGCAACCTCGTGTGTCCACATTGACTACATAACCGTTAAGTTAACCAACATTTTGGCAACAAATATCCTTTATCGTGGAATGTATTTTGCGTTCTGTATGAGGTTAAAGACAGTAACCAACGGTTTGTTACAAACTGGCAAAAAAAATGACGAATGTTGCAAACATACGTGAAAGATCAGCAATGTTAATGTCATTATATACAAGACATTCCTAGAAAGCTTTCAAAGACACAGACAATGCGACTTCGCTTTCAAAACTCTTTTGGCTTGTATGCAAATTGTTCTAGGTACTATAGAGCTGCACTCGGCAAATTTTACGCATACATTTTAACTAACAGGCACAACCAATTTGCCCAAGATCGAATAGGCGACACGGGGAAGATTGATATAATCGATTAAGTTGATTGTCATCAGCATGATGCACACGTTCGCTAAATGCATATTGTTAAAGTGGTTTGCCACGTAAGCGAGTTGCACGAAAATAGAAACCACTCAGTGCCAACAGTTCACCCCATGCATTCGAGATCAGATCATCGATGCCATACAGATAAACCACAATAAAAATATCACGGTCAGCGATATCTGAATCTCACTATTGCCGTTTATTTCCGCAAGGGTGTCACATTACTGTTGGCGATACGGTCTTTTAAGGGGTAGTGGTAATTGTGAGCGAACCTCAACGTTTATATGTGTCCATTAAGCGAGATAAGGGAATTGATAACATCTACTGAATGACGTGTTCGAAAATGAACCCTGTGATGCAACGCAAAAAAGGCTCGTTTGCAGCAAAGTTGCATGAATGCACATGCTTGCATATCGCAGCATTGATTTACCTCATTCTTGACTTTTGTACACTCTTTTTCAACGTTTAATTTAAGTGGTAACGATATTGTGTCCATGGCCGTTTAGGATCTTAATCGATTGCAACAATTAGGGACAAATATTCGTTCACGCACAATAAATGTCTACTTGGTGATTCAGTGTACATTTTAAAATTTAAATCAGTTTAGTCCGCCCCTGACAGATATGTTATTGCCTTAATCACCTGATAAAGCCGCATTCTTAACAGAATGTATGTTTTGATTATTAAACTTAGCTCACCTTTAAACTGTCATTTTTTCATCAAGTACAAAAGACTTGCTAAATGTTGCTTGGTAAAAAGGTTGGAGATTGTCTTTGATTTAACTAAAATGAAGTCACATCATATTAGTACTGTTAATAATTGCTTTCTACTTTTGCAGTGGATCACCAAACACCTGACAGTGCTAGTACAGGAACAGCACTTCTTTGTGGAGTTAAAACAAGAAGTGGAATGCTGGGGGTGACAGGAAATGCAGAAAAGTGTGAACAATCAACAGAAAACCATGTTTATTCAGCCCTCGAAAAGGCTATAAAAGAAGGTTGGTAATAAGACTTCACAAATTTTTGTAACCAAGATCGAATTGATGGGCCAGGAGTACTGAAATTTACAAGATCAAATACTACATATAAAATGTGTCAAATGAATAAAAAACAGCAAGTTTGAAAAAGAATACAAAACTAAAAAACATTGTCTTAATTTAAGTCTTAGTTTACTGAATACATTTTAATGACTACAAAAAAACAAAACTGTGCCTACCACAATGCAACAACATGTAAAGTTTGGAGATTGACCAAAGATCTGTAAATTAAAATAGGTAAATTTTGCACATAAATTTGCATATATGCAACTGATTATATTTCCATAATAGTGACAAGACAATTACATTTGTTCTTTTACATAGCACTTAGACAATTTTACAGTATCATGTATCAATCATCCACAATGTTATTGCAACTCGATATGAAAACTACCCATGAGTATTTTAAAACCAGCTATTTTTACTTGCCCTACAGAAAATCTCAGTAGTTATAAGAGCATTACTCACTGCAATATCCATCAATATTTTGTATTGCTTGTTGGGTTTCAAATATATAGCAATATTTTGAATGCATCATTACAAATTACAACAAAAATTTGTAAAATTGTTTCATAGACTAAATTAACTTTAGAAAATATAATATCATGAAATATAAGCAATAACAAAAATCACCTTTACCTATGACTAAACTGATGTGTACTGAATATTTTCTGAAATTTAACACACATAAAACATATTGCTACTATTTTATAAGAATGAGCCTTTTTCAAGTTTAGGCAGCATATACACAAAACAACTTTAACAATTGGAAAATGCATATTTATGTTTAGGTAAGTCTACTGGTATTGTGACTAACACAAGAGTTCAACATGCAACCCCAGCAGGGGGGGGGGATGTGTATTTATGTTTAGGTAAATCTACTGGTATTGTGACTAACACAAGAGTTCAACATGCAACCCCAGCAGCATCATATGCTCATATTACTCAAAGGTAAACAAAAAAAAGTTTATGCAGTCATTTTGACATATGCTTTTTGCAAATATTTGATATTTTAGTTTTTTACTGTATGCAGGTAAACTTTATATTAAAACACTTACTTAAAGTCTACAAATCCGGTATGCAAACATTAATTATGATTATTGCATCAAACGTCAACTCACTTTTTGCAACAGACAATAAAAACAAAAAATAAGAATCAAAATAGAACTACACATTTGAACAAAAACATTTAAAGTGCTTACCTTTGTAGAAAACGCGTTTGATGCTCCTCCAACAAAACTTGTTTTGGCTATAGTGGATGATTAAGTGTCATATCATAAATTTAGGGTAAAAACTCACAGTCAAAGCCGCTGAAAAACTAATTTTTGAATCATTTTTGCTTTTCAGACGTTGGTATTCGGACAGAAGAGTGCCAAGAAAAAACAGGAAAAACTGCAAAGATATTGCAACGCAGTTGTTTGAAAAGCGTTTGGGCATTCAGGTAAATTGCCAAGTTAGCTGTAACCTTCTGTTTTTTGTTGATGTTTTGAAAGGCGGCATACAACATTGCAGTGTTTCCAAAATGAAAATGAAAATAAGAAAATGTATCCAAAACATGTTTGTTGTTGCAGGTAATACTCGGTGGAGGGAGATCTCCAATGGGGGGGGGGGTTAAATGAATTACAAATTTAAACAAAAACCTTTGAAGCGCTTACCTTTGTAGAAAACGCGTTTGATGTTCCTCCAAAAAAAACTTGTTTTGGTTACAGTTGATGATTAAGTGTAAATCCCATTTCTGTTACCGAGCGCAGTTATACAGCATACGAAAAGCACTGAGAAGTTTTTTTGGGTTTCGCGCCCTGCTATAGATATCATAAATTTAGGATAAAAACTCACAGTCAAAGCCAGAGAAAAACTAATTTTTGAATCATTTTTACTTTACAGACGTTGGTATTCGGACAGAAGAGTGCCAAGAAAAAACAGGAACAGCTGCAAAGATATTGCAACGCAGTTGTTTGAAAAGCGTTTGGGCATTCAGGTAAATTACCAAGTTAGCTGTAACCTTCTGTTTTTATCGATGTTTTGAAAGGCGTCATACAACGTTGCAGTGTTTCCAAAATTAAACTGAAAACAAGAAAATGTAGCAAATACATGTTTGTTGTTGCAGGTAATACTCGGTGGAGGGAGATCTCCAATGCGTCCAAACAACGTCAAGGACGAAGAATTTCCGTCAAAGAAAGGCGAACGCCTTGACGGAAGAAATCTGATTAAAGAATGGGAAATGGATTTGAATAAGCGGGGGAAAGAGGCCGAGTGAGTTTAATGGATTTAACACATTTTCTTTGGACATTTTCTTTTTGTTGGCTACATGTATACTTCCAACGCACATGTTTGCAGGGGGGGGGGTATACTTCCAACGTACATGTTTGCAACGGCAATGATTTCAGTCGCATATCTATTTAGTTTGTTATCTTGTTGAAACTATGTTCGGGTTACGGGGTCAAATTAGGACTACATTCATTCAACGCAAAGCAAATTACATTTTGAATGAAAACGTACAACCAAATACCACCTTGTCGTGCTTTGATTTGATCTCTTTCAGGCCTAGCGTCTTGTAAGCACATGCTAACTTTAAAAGACCAAATTTTACAGGTACGTTTGGAACAAGGAACAGTTTATGAATGTGGATGTGGGGGGGGGGTAAACGTACAACCAAATGCCACCTTGTCGTGGTTCGACTTGATCTCTTTCGGGCCTAGCGTCTTGTAAGCACATGCACCTTTAAAAGACAACATTTTACAGGTACGTTTGGAACAAGGAACAGTTTATGAATGTGGATGTCAACAGCACCGACTATTTGTTAGGTTTATTTAGTCCGTACGAGATGAAATATAAGCTTGACCGCTTTAAAGATGTGAGTGGGGAACCAAGCCTTGCCGAAATGGTGCAAAAGGTCAGTTTGAATTAAATTTTGATTTATCTTTAGCAAATGTTATATTTGTAAAAATACTTAAAATTTGCAAGTCATGTGATTTAACACAACTAAACGGCAAAATGTCAAACGTCAGGCATAATTTTTCGATAATATCACAACCTAAGTTTCAAACATCCTAACCTGAAAATTATGTTGTTGTTTCATTTTTAATATGGGGGGGGGGGGTTAAATGCAAAACCAGCCTATACCGCGGATAAAACACGACCTAAACATCACATACCCTGATCGAGCTCGATGTAGCCTCACCACACGGACGTGGATGGCGATATCATCGACAGGAAGTGTGGTTTTCTCAAGTCTGTTTACATTTTTGATTTTGCACACCTTGAGTGACCGTTTTAGGGTTGATACACTACGTTTTGCAGCTGTGCACTGCGGTAATTGAATTACAAACCAACGTCGTTATAATAAATACTTGATGTAGCACATGTCAACATGAGCGGAAGTTAAAGGTCGAATTAATATAAACAGGTGTTTATATGAATGTTAGCACTTCAGGTGCTTATACTGTGTTCGTGATACTCACTGTTACATCTCCACGTTCAGTTACGCATGATTAACTTGTCTCATTGGGGGGGGGGCTTTACGCGACAAAAACGGTTTTAAGTGTCTTAAGTGCATTGTTAGATGCAAAACCAGCCTATACTGAGGATATAACACGGTCTAAACATCACATACCCTCATCCAAACGATTTAGGTCCGACAAACGCTATAACTACTTGATGTAGCACATATCAACATAAGCGGAAGTTAACGGTCGAATTAATGAACGTTAGCACTTCAGGTGCTTATACTGTGTTCGTGATACTCACCAAGAATATTTAACACCGACTCTATTGAGTTTTGAAACCACTCTGACGGAAGCTGGAGTAAACCACATGTTCGTGACGTCAATACGTGTTGTGTTTATTGGATTCGTGATGTTTATAGAAGTCATGCACCGGTCGCTCTTAAGTTTGGCAAGTTCAGTCGTTGCTAGTAGACCACCTAACAGTGGCCATGTATAAATAGACACACCTTGTGAAGTGGTACGATGCTGTAAAATGACAGGAAAATGTGTACAAAAATACGACATGGGGGGGGGGGGGGGGGGGGGGGGGGGGGGGGGGGGGGGGGGGGGGGGGGGGGGGGGGGGGGGGGGGGGGGGGGGGGGGGGGGGGGGGGGGGCCGGTCGCTCTTAAGTTTGGCAAGTTCAGTCGTTGCTAGTAGACCACCATACAGGGCCATGTATAAATAAACACACCTTGTGAAGTGGTACGACGCTGTAAAGTGACAGGAAAATGTGTACAAAAATACGACATTTTATACTACTGTTCTATGGTGGTATATACTTAACCAATGCATGTATACTTAAACAAGTTAGTCTTTGTATTTGTGCAGTTAAGGTAAAAACAACAGATCACAATAAATGAAGGCTTAAATGGCACCTTAACCGGTTTCCATAAACGTTTTTGTGTACTCGTCTTTTCACATCCAGTGTATCATCATATACAACCACACATAGACGAGGCCGAAATAATTTTTGTAAACTACATTGAAGGCCTTTAAATTTAAAACTAGAACGACATTTTTAAAACAATCCGGGTCAGACGTGTTGCATTTGTAAACAGAAGCGTCTCAGACCTTTTCGACATTGCCACCTTCGACGGAACGTAACGTCTAACTCTAAAGTTTTTACCTCTGAAGCCAACATAGAACGTAATTTACAAATTAAAAAACATTATAAAGGCATAATGTTTTTGTAAAAAATGATGTAAGCATGAGTATTTTTAGGTTAACTTCTAACGCCCTAATTTTTTACTGTTTGACACTGCTTCGTACCAATCTTAATCGAGCTGCTCTTTATCTCTATGAGTCACTGCAGTGCTTTGAAATCATAGGGCCGATTGCTCGTCACTAGGACTAACGGTAATCTGACTATTTTACATTTTGTGTATTTGTGAGCCTTTTAGGCCACGTGTCTTTTTTATCGCAGGGACCGCTTCGCTTTAAAATTTAATTATAAATTAATTTTTTCAGGCGATAGAGATTCTGAGCAAAAATCCTAAAGGATATTTTCTGCTTGTCGAAGGAGGATTGCTTGATAAAGCTCACCATCAGGGATTGGCAAGATATGCTTTACAGGAGTTTATCGAAGTCGACAACGCCATCAAGGTCTGTATTAACTCGATAATAATTGAATAAACCGGGGAACGGTCCGGCGCGCCTGACCTTTATACCGACGTAAAAAAAAATCTTGATCGGGATTCGTCCCCGGGGGGGGGGGGGGGGGGGGGGGGGGGGGGGGGGGGGGGGGGGGGGGGGGGGGGGGGGGGTTCGAACCCCGGGAAAAAAGGATGCTGACGGTTGGGTCATTTGGGTTGCGTTTGCTTTTATAATAACAATAAAACCTACTTATAAACTTAGTTTCTAACAATAAATTAAATTATTTACCCTATCCGCAGCCTCACTGTCGATTTTAAAAACTGTGCTCTTTGCGCCATTTAACGGTTGTAGCAAACGTTTGTCTGCTGTGACTTCTTATGTTAGTGGATCAGAGTTGCAAGTCGGGCCGGGCTTTTCGGGCCGGGTTCGGGTTCGGGTTCGGGCCGGGTTCGGGATTAGGTATTTGTCAAAAAACGGGCTCAAAACGGGCCTGACTTTACGTTCCGTTTCCGCCATTTTTAGTAACAATTCTCTGGCTTTGCCCTAATGCCCACCCGACTATAAAACGTAATGTTTACCCCATTGTCAACGATTGTTCATTGTGTTTGTCTTCTTATTTTTTTTCTTTCTCATACTTTGTTGCAAGGTTTTCGTGGATAGGCCTGTCAATCAAAATTTCGGGCCCAAACGGGCTTCTCAAAAACGTTTCGGGTTCGGGCCGGG
>QLIY01002505.1:0-11714 GCA_003260075.1 Phallusia mammillata | reverse complement strand
CGATTTTCTTTTTCCAACTTCAAAATAATTTCGTTGAAGTACTTCAGTAAGCCGTGGACAAATTTCAAATAAAGCTCTTGCGGTGGTTTTTCAAAACAGTTCTTCAAAACGGTTACCATGTTGCAACATTCGCCGATATTCAATTTCGACAAAGTCGCAAAAAATTTTCAGTTCGGTAACGNCACTTTAAAGTGCTTCACAAATCTAGCAAACTATCTTGCAGCCAACTATACTTATCCAATGAAAGCAGGAACAATCAACTCACAATTATACAGTGATGTAACAATGCCACTTTCATCAAAATAAATGTAGTGAACAACAAACCAAAGCACGACAATCCACTTTTAATAGCAACACAGGTGAGAGTCAATTAAACGTACCGGATGGCTGCATAAACTTAAAAAAACGGGACATATCGGCTAACCGGGCGGGACACCGGGACAGACCCTTAAAACCGGGACGTATGGCAAGCCTAACAAACCCCAAGTTTCATAGGGCTACTGGCGAGGCGTCTGCCACAAATGAATTCTACTGATAGTTTACATGAGTTCTCATGTTAGTAAATAAAATCCTTAATATTGTTATCTTTTCATCACAAACATAACTGCCAAAGAACTTGTGTGTATGGAACACATTTTGCAGACACTTCAACAATCACTGTTGTCACGGCTATCTTTACTTTAAAACTTTTAAAAAAGATACCATAAACTACTTGATTTTTATTTCTTTTCTTTCTGCAAAGCACAGCAACAGTTTCAAAAAACTTCACACTTAAAAGGCATTTACCATACTTACTTACATTTTCAGCTGGCGTGTTCTGTTTCTCGACCTACAAAAATGGTGATGGTCATTAGCTCTATCATAGACGTAATTAATTACCCCCCCCCCCCCCCCCCCCCCCCCCCCCTCACTCGCAGAATTTTTCGCTCAAATTTCGCTCATTTTTTTTAGAGTGCAACCCTAGTTTAATTTATTTACTACAAGCGCCTCCCGATGTATCATTCAATGATTAGAAACACAATCAGGAGACACTTTTTGATTTTCTGAACAACTCCATTCTAATAACCTTGCATGGCTGCTGCTCCATCGGTAGTAACTGACTTACACTTGGACCAATCCAAATCATATTCCTTAATAAATTGATTCAACTTATCAAAGATTGCTTGAGCTGTTGCTGAAACTCCAACTTTGACACAGCACAAATAGTGCTCTACAATGGTTTTGGTTTCCGAATCGGCAAATCTACAATACGCAATCAACTGCACTTCATCTGCAATATCTGTCGTTTCGTCGAGTTGTATGCCATATGCATTAGTCTTTCTTAACTTACAAGTTGTTTTAGCAAATCGTCAGAAGTATCATCGCATCTACGTTTAGCTGTATTGTCTGATCAAGGATTTTCCCTTTGGCAAATAGCTTTTTTTCCTCCATGCAAAACTGTCTGCAGTGTTGCAATATATATTGTCGTAGGACATATTTTGAAGTCAGTCGCTCAATGCTGTGTCTCATTCATGTACTGTCCGATATCCACTTGCTGTAACAGCACCATAAACACCTATGCTCTTTTGCGCCTCCTACCAGAAGTTCTCAGGTCAAAGGTGAAGCTCAATGTTAGTAGCTCGTCCCTTACCATTAATGTGTAAGTTTTAGATACACTTTTGTTACACATGACTACACACTTATTTTGATATGATGTATTGAATTGTATAGAATTCGAAACGGGGATAAATGGGAACGACAACACAAAAATTCGGATTTCGGCATGTTGGTTGAGAGGAGATTCCTGATTGAAGGGTTACTTGCAAACTATGGGTAAAAGGCGCAGGATAAAACTGACGGCAACTGACGGTTTATGATAAATCATTGTTTGTGATTAATGTAACGACAACTTAGCATTTTGACAAAGCCCGTGAGTGATATTTGGGTCCACGGAATGCGCTCAAGAATACATAAAAAAATTGTAGAGGAGATTGAAACCATGCTGGGCATAGTTAAACCATTCAGTAAATCGACCCAAAATTTAACTACAAGAAATCAAAATTTCTTCGCTTGACACAAAGTAGCTGTCCCAACAAACAAAGCAAATGGTTAACTACAAATCGACAATAATTGATTTTTTTAGACCAAATATAAATTGTTCATCCTAATCGTCCCCCCCCCCATTTCTTCGCTTGACACAAAGTAGCTGTCCCAACAAACAAAGCAAATGATTAACTACAAATCGACAATAATTGAATTTTTTAGACCAAATATAAATTGTTCATCCTAATCGTTAGCATAGTCAGTATCCAAAAACAACAGGTACGACAAGAAGTAAAACAAAAAAAGAAACCTACGAAACACCAACAATAATTCTTTTACGAAACCGTGTCAGCAATGCGGCTTGTGAAAATGTTCGCTTGTGGCATTTGCCTCTCGGAAGCACGAACAGGAACATTCTCATGAAAAAATGCTCATTCCCCCCCCCCGTTGTATATTCTTGAAACGTGGTGTATCATGCCTTAATTAATTCCACTCGTAATTTGTGCCAAACGAGACATAAAAAAAATGTTTAAAATGATCTTAAACGAAAACCAAAAATGAGACCCCCCCCCCGGAATCCACCAGTCCTAGAAAATTTGGGCTGGTGTCCCGGCACACTATTGAAGGCTCCTTTTGTATTTTACGCCCCCCCCCCGGAATCCACCAGTCCTAGAAAATTTGGGCTGGTGTCCCGGCACACTATAGAAGGCTCTTTTTGTATTTTAAGTATTTCCAGGTCTTTAGCCATCCTATCGTGTCCGTAGTCTTCGATACGTTTCCAGAACGTTCTGTTGAAGTAATCGTACAGTGCAATGTCCTGGAAAAGTAACAATGTTTTTTCTTCAAACGCCACAGTTGTATATTCTTGAAACGTGGTGTATCATGCCTTAATTAATTCCACTTGTAATTTGTTCTAAACAAGACATAAAAAAACAAACTGTTCAAAATGATCTTAAACGAAAACCAAAAATGAGCTAGCTTAATAAAAGTGTTTCATAGCACAAATACGTACAATGTTGTAAAGCTGCTCAAAGTTGTTCTTCTCGTTTTCAGTTTGTAATGTCTCCTGTTTGTAGTACCGTTTGTGATTGTGTCCAATTTCATCTAAAACATCCCAATCAAAGCAAAGCAAGTCCTAACAAAACGAGAATGTCAAAACATGCTTTTAAACTGCCTCGTATAATTTAAGTCATTATTTACGAAAGTATGAAAAACGCTGAAGTTTGGTGTAGAAGCCCCTACGTTTTACGACAAAAGATATTTTAGGGTTGTCTTTGGGTTAGATCAAGTTTCGTGCTATTTACAAAACCTGGACATTAAAAATTTGAATTAACACCTCTGTAGATAGTGCATACTGTTACGCAAGAAAGCGTGGCCGTATAAGTTGTCTGCATGACGAACCTTTAGCAGTATTAAAGACTCGTCGAAATATTCAAGTAACATTACAAGATCCATGTTTTTGTCCAATTCCTTTATATGACTTTCAATCTCACTGGTGTTCTGTAACATTGGATCTATTCCCAAATCAAAGGATTGATAATTTCTAAATCTGCATAAAAAAACATATTTTTTATTCCACCCCCCCCCCGATCTATTCCCAAATCAAAGGATTGATAATTTCTAAATCTGCATAAAACATATTTTTTATTCCGCTCCTATAGCCATAATAAAATTAGAATTTGTTTTCATGCAGTGATCCTCAAATAGGCGCATTATCCGCGTCAAACCGATCCAACTACATTTAAGTATATCGCCAGGTGCAAGTAAATTTAGTAGTTGGGAAATTAGGTGCACTTTTTTGTCTAACACACTAGTTCAAAAACGGCTTCGGACAGACTAATAAAATTACCTGAAATAATACGTAACTGACGAATTTAGCAAACCAGCAGCTTTTGACAAAAAATTTTGAGGACCCAATTTTTCACCCTGTTCAATGTACATAGTTGGCATTCCATCGCAGGCCCCCCCCCCCCCCCCCCCCCCCCCCCCCCCCCCCCCCCCCCCCCCCCCCCCCCCCCCCCCCCCCCCCACGGCTGGCGTATGATTGTAAAATATCTGCAACCACTCAATATTAAACCGTACTAGATTACTTTAAATCTAAACTGTTTTAAACTACAACACCTGGTTTCGGTATGAAAACATTTCTTCATTTCTTCTGCATCAAACGTTAAATGCTTAACGTTAATTAAAGCCTCTTTGGGAAACAGAAACTTGCATTTGAACCGACCGGGATACCCCCCCCCCTAAACGTCCGCTTTTTATTGTGAGGAAAAAAGTTGTACGTCGAAAGAAAATTGTTCCCCCCCCCCCCCCCCCCCCCCCCCCCCCCCCCCCCCCCCCCCCCCCCCCCCCCCCCCCCCCCCCCCCCCCCCCCCCCCCCCCCCCCCCCCCCCAACTGTTTTAAACTACAACACCTGGTTTCGGTATGAAAACATTTCTTCTGCCTCAAACCTTAAATGCTTAACATTAATTAAAGCGTCTTTGGGAAACAGAAACTTGCATTTGAACCGACCGGGATTCCTCCCACAAGACCATTAGGATACATCTTGGTCGTAAACTGCAAAAAACAACAACTATATATGGGTCGTAAAATAGTCATAAATAGTC
Organism: Phallusia mammillata; assembly: GCA_003260075.1. Classification (NCBI taxonomy): domain Eukaryota; kingdom Metazoa; phylum Chordata; class Ascidiacea; order Phlebobranchia; family Ascidiidae; genus Phallusia; species Phallusia mammillata. The sequence goes on along the minus strand of QLIY01002505.1, from coordinate 7,085 downwards.
GAATGTATATTGTCAGAGATTGAAGTAGATGTTCGAAAAAAAACTGCTTGAACTTTGTATAGGTCAGTCTCAGCTTAATACTTTGCGGACCATACTTGGCCAAAAGGTATACAAACATTAAACAAAATATAATTTATGTTTTTAGGAAATGTAAATGTTTTTTTTCTTTTTATCAACACAGATTACAAGCCATGTAATATATATACATGCCATTAAAACAGTTCGATAAAAAAAATTCTAGCCCTGTGTTTCCCAACCTGCTTTTGTGACTAGAAGATTTACTTTCTGACTCCGTTTCGTGAACGTTATTTCTTGCCCCAAGGATTTAAATCAAGGTTCTTTAACGGGGACGGGCGATGGTGACAGTTTTTAAGTTGGTGGGCGATTTCAACAATACTGATTGTATAAATATACAAGCTTGAAAGAACAGCGGATCTCAACTAAGTTTATCCTACAAGCAGATTTTGTTCGTGATTTGAAGGTGCGCATCAGCATATACATGCTGCTCTTTTTTTAATAGAAGGTCGGTAACGAACTATCCCTTAAACTTGTTTCGCTTTCACACTTCCTTTAGGCCTAATAGTATTTCTATCATTTAATTTTTGCTAAATGTAGTGTAATTTTATGTTGAATGCATAGGATTCTTCTCTACCGAATAATGCCCTATTGTTTTTAACAAAAGAATAATATTGTTAGCGGATGATCGTAATATTTTTTTTCTATAATGCAATGAACTGCTTCCAACTGTTCCAAAATAAGTTCAAGACAACTTAATGGTTAATTCTATTTGTGACGTCACAATGGAGTCAGCTTTAGAATTTAGGCCGAATGGAAATGTTTTGTCGAAAAAACGAATCGTACTGATTGATGTTTAAATGTTCCAAAACTGGCGTAATAATTTTCGAAAACTTTTATGATTTAGAGACAAAAATACAACCAAAACAGTAAGAACGCACGTCCATGGGTCGCGAGAAACTACAAACAAAAATTTGGGAAATATTTGAGTCGCTTCAAAAAAAAGTTGGAAACCACTGTTCTTGTCGACTTAAGTTTTTCAGCCTTTTACATCATTCCAATTTTGTTATTATACAGGGTAACATCTGTTAATGACTTTTAGAACAAACAAACTTTTATACACGTCATCGGTACACATTCTCTTGAAGTTTGAAGTTTTACCTGCGTTAGATTATGTTTCCTTATAAATTTATTGAGTATACACTTCGTAGTGGTTGAACCAGTTTTGTGAGTCTTCACAAACACAAACTTGAAAATAGGCTTCCCACATTTGTTCTTCTTTCTTGACTGTCGAGTTATGTTTCTATATTCTTCCGGCAACGGCTCAGTGACAAGTGTGAAAACTTGCTGGTATTAAACAAATAAGCTATGTAAGCGTGATAAAACACAAAACTACCCGACAGTGTTAATGTAGCAAACAAAACCCTAAACGAAGATATACATACTTGGCAATACAGCTTATAATCCCCCCCCCCGGACATGGCCGGAATGTGGGCGTAAAATCTAAATCTGTGTCCGAAAATTATTTTTAAAAATACGCTTTAATGTCCAGAATTTTACCGCGAAGTAGGCTGACCTTCAGTAGTTTTTACAATTGTGTCTAAGGGGAAATGAGAGGTTAGCATTATAACGGTGGTCTTCACGCGACTACGGGTCTTGAAAATCTAACCCCCCCCCCTAGCAAACAAAACCCTAAACGAAGACATACATACTTGGCAATACAGCTTATAACTTACGCCCCGATATAATTTGTAGATCACAGGCTAGGGCTACCAGACGATTTTCCGGACATGGCCGGAATGTGGGCGTAAAATCTAAATCTGTGTCCGAAAATAATTTTTTAAAATACGCTTTAATGTCCGGAATTTTACCGCAAAGTAGGCTGACCTGCAGTAGTTGTTACAATTGTGTCTAAGGGGAAATACCCCCCCCCCTTAGAAACAAAACTGGGCACTTTATCCCTCTAATAGTAATGGTGTCGCCAAAAATAGTTGTTGAGGCCGCCAGGAATTTTTCCGGCAGCTACCATACGCAAGCTCAGACCCATAAGCTTGTGTTTGATGTACCCGCACGTTAGCAGTAGATGGAATACTTGTAAACTTTACTTACCTCTAAATTGGTACCTTTTCTACCAACATCTTTATTGATATTTTGTTTTGGTGCAACGGTGGTTGCGACAGTCGAAAAGTTCCACATACAAATTGTGACCAATGACAGAAATACACAAAAACCTAAACAGACTCGGTACATCCCTGAAATACTTACTTGTTCACACATAAGCGTCTACATAACATAATACAACGAATGAAGTAGTGTATTTGAAATAAGTTTGTTAGATTTTCCAGCTCCAGTTCGTATTTACCTGAATTACAATAAGTCAATTCTGTGGCAGTGACCAAAAAAGCAAACTAAGTTTTTATGTGTTTTCCGTATTTTCTAGCAAAACTTTTTCTGACTATCGGACTCCAGCATAACATACATCAATGACCCTTTTTGTAACGTTCAGTTATTTACAATGAACATTTAATCCCTTATTTTTTTTCTTTGTTCCTGCAGTATACAATGCTTTAATAAGCTGTGTGCTTTTAGTCTACACTACCCCCCCCCCTAACTGAACGTTACAAAAAGGGTCATTGATGTATGTTATGCTGGAGTCTGATAGTCAGAAAAAGTTTTGCTAGAAAATACGGAAAACACATAACAAACTTAGTTTGCTTTTTTGGTCACTGGGTCACTGCCACAGAATTGACTTATTGTAATTCAGGTAAATACGAACTGGAGCTGGAAAATCTAACAAACTTATTTCAAAACACTTTATTACAACTAAACTGTGAAACAATACACTACTTCAGTCGTTGTATTATGTTATGTAGACGCTTATGTCTGAACAAGTATTGCAGGGATGTATCCCCCCCCCCACAACATTAGAAATATAACGACCACCGCGCTAGCTAATATACAGTTAGGCCTAGATGCTTAACAAGACAGCGCCGTATCCAGCAAATGTCGAAAACGGAATGATCCGGAAGAAATCTGTTTTAATCATGCGTAGATGAGCTATTCAAAACCAGCCCTACTGTTAAAACATATAGCTGAATTAATATAAATTGCTCGTATATGAGTTTTCATGTAAATTCATTTTACGTGTGCTTAAATCCACTGAATAAAAATTATATCTAGCCTATGTCATTATTGTTTTAAACTGTTTTGTTGATACTTAGCAAAATATATAGGAAAGACCAACCGTGGTTCGAACGTTTTTGTTTTAACTGTGTCTAATTTTTTCTGAATTACCCTGTATTCCGAAATTTTTGGTTAGTCGCCAAAACAAACCAGAAGTGTAAAAAATATCATAGATATTTTCCACGGCAAAGCTTTCTTGTGTTTACAGCAGTTTCAAGCAAAGCCCAAAGGAAGACAACTTTTGTCACCGATTTCCTCCTTTCTTAATGATCAGATATTTATAACTTCTGTTTGAACATTGTTTCAGCTCATAACCTGAGTACACAAGGATACTAGCTACCTGCTTTAGTCTACACCCGCTACAACATTACAAATGCAAAGCACCACACTAGCTGCGGTGTAACAGTAGATTAACAAAGCAGCGCGAAACGAGCAAACGTCGAACACAATATATGCGGAAACAACCTGTCATGATCATGCCGATCGCCTATTGAGGTTGTCGTTATGTGCGCTTATGATTATAAAATGCCCGTACAGTACGTTGTTGCCTTGTCAAAACCTCAGCAGCAAATAACTAGTCAATATAGAAATGTTTCTATTACCAAGACTTATACAGTAAAGTGGTTTACTTGCCTGAAAAAAAATCAAAAGTGGAATAATGCGAACAATAACACGGCATTCGTGCAAGTTGTATAAAATACGACCTGGGGCCCAACGACGTTTTTTTAGGTTGTTAAAAATGCTTGTTAGAAATAATTAAAAGTCAAAATCTGCCTTTCATGATGTTGCATCGCTTGGTGCACGTTTATACAACTAGGTGCACCTCTATATCGCTTGGTGCGCCTTCGGAGAAGCTTTAATATTTGCTTAATATTTCAAACTTTAGACTGAATACAACAAAACGGACACCCCCAAAACACCAATCGTCCACTGATAATTCCCTTCTTACACGTCTAGCCTCGGCGGGTGCAGGGAAAAAGCGAGCGGTTAAGCCATTACGAGAAACTTTAACAACATTTACACAACGCGGAACGCTTCAAGGTTGCCGCCCGAGTTTCCAACTTTTTCTTGTTTGTGACCGCCTTTGACTGAAGCAACCATGATTGCGGAAAAAATCCTGTCCTCATTGACAACGTCTCGGCTACCTGCGGCACACCCGCCTATTTTAACCCGTTCCAATTTTCGTTGGACAGCACATACAGCAGTGCTCTGCAGAGGTGTAGTTGGTTCAGGGTTATATACCTAACCACAATTTGCTTGAATGTGGCCGTTTTTCCCACAGTGAAGGCACAAGGGTTTGTTTTTCTGACAGTTCCTGTCAACAATGAAACCGACCTTATGTTTCAAGTCTTGTAGTTCGTGACGCAGTTCTTCAATCATTTCAAGCAGCACAGCTTGGTTTAAGAAAGATTGGTTGGCTGACATCGCACATATGCCTGTATTAGCTGGACCTTTTGCAAAACACCCCGATTGCAAAACAATTTTACAAGCAGACGAAACAGAAGGGTTTTCCACACAAGAGCTTTTCCTTATTATTTTATCGGCTAAAAAACGATTTTTTAAACCGTTGGTCTGCACCCCCCCCCCCCTATTAGCTGGACTTTTTGCAAAACACTCCGATTGCAAAACAATTTTACAAGCAGACGAAACAGAAGAGTTTTCCTTTATCGGCTAAAAAACGATTTTTTAAACCGTTGGTCAGCACGAAAAAACACATTTGATTTCTCAGATTATCGTCATCCGGATATGCGGCTTGACCCAGCCGGAAAAGCTCCATAATAAACATTCTGTTTGTTTCTTCCACTTTCTGGGTCCTTGCTACCAGGTCTTGTTTGCCCTTGTTCCTGAACACATTGCCGCCGGTCACTTTAATTCCAAGTGCCTTCAGGTCTTTGTAATCAGCCGCGTACAAGTCACTGCCGCATGCTTGCTTCATGTCAAAAATCACATCTTCCGGCAAACTCCCTAAAAGCGCGTGGCGCTTGGCCGCTTCGTTAGCACCCACGCTTTGGCAAAAGCTTTCAAAACTTGCCAGAAATGTACGAAGTCGCCACCTTTATCAAAGCGCGGTGGGGGATAGTAAAAATTCATACTGCCGGATTAAAATGTTAAAAAAGGTATAAAAATTCCTCTCCCTGCAACAACTAAAGCAGGTCCTGGCGTGCTCGCCAATTTCGTAACACGCCTTTTCAGTTCGGTATGGACCTGCAGTTAACAGTTGTTACAATCTTTATTTACAATATAAAAACGCCCCCCCCCCCTACCAGGTCTTGTTTGGCCTTGTTCCTGAACACATTGCCGCCGGTCACTTTAAGCCCCCCCCCCTTCGTTAGCACCCACGCTTTGGCAAAAGCTTTCAAAACTTGCCAGAAAATGTACGAATTTTTTTTNTTACAATCTTTATTTACAATATAAAAACCGGCATATAAAATCCAGACAGGAATATCACGTCTGTCTTGCACAACGACCAAATCACGACTACCACGTGCATTCCTTGCCACGTCGAGTATCGCTACTTACAGAAAGCACACTGGGGGCGCCACAGAGAACATGTGACGTAATAATTATGTAACAACACTTACAGCAACAAAAGTAATTACAATTTGTATGTTTATCGAAACATTTTGTATAATTGGCTACTTGACCGAACCAACCTGGAAAAATGCCCATTCGTTGGCAAAAAAAAATTACATGTAAATTCTGCAAAAAGTTTTTAGCTTACTGTTTCCCCCAAAAGTATTGTGCTACAAAAACGCTTCTAGTTATGTCATAAGCTACTTTCTGGCTACACTTCACCGCAAAGCCATTGCTCTGCGTGCCTAATGTTGCTTTACAGCTTCGTGAATAGTAAGGTCGGTGAAATCACACAGTATTTTTTGTTTTCCTAACTGACGAACTAAATGGATTTTGAAACAGCAGTTTCGATTTTGTCAAGATCTGAAAATCTCTCCAAGAATGTTTTTTCAAGTCTCTAATAATCTTTTTCAGCATTGGTGGCACAAAACTCTTTAAAACAAGAAAAATTCTCCTCTTCCAATTGTGCCTCGAACAACGACAGCTTTCTCCGAAACGATTTGCTAATTCTGTGAAGGTCACAGACGAGGTTATCTTTACCCTGAAGTTAAATTTAAAATCAGTTCATTCATATAGGATGTGCCATGAATCGATCCATGAATCCTAACTTTGACAGCCAGGTAGGATCGGAAAACTAGGAATTGGCTCTACCTTTTTCAGACAGGGAACGATATTGTTGGACTTGTGTATAGTAAGTTCTTTTTTATGCACAAAGTGGTTGTACGAAGAAATTTCAAGAAATAAAAAAAATACAGAGCTTTGCACTTTTGTTTACGAATTACAGTGCAAGTCTTGAGCTATATGTGAAGTAATTTTGTTTCTGTGATATCATGTGATATAGACAATGCTAAATTCTCGATATATTCTTGAAGGTTATGCGGGTTATAAAAGCCCGCGTGTCAGCAATACTTAGTGTCAGATCATTGGTACAGACGAACCTGGTTAATCACATACCGGTTAATCGCATAATCCGTTTAATTGCATCACAATTAAAAATCCCAAACCGTCGCCCATCGGTTGTTAAGAAAATCGTCCGGTTAATCGCATAAACCGGATATTCGCATCGATTTTCCCGAAATATGCGATTACCCGGATTGATGATCTCTATGCAAAAGTCGAACAGTCCGAGTATTTGGAATAAAAAACGACGATATGATAGTAAAATCTTTCGGAGGTAATGTACGCGAAAAAGACACAGATGTATTTTTGCATTCCACACCAAATAACGCGTTTAACGTGAAAATGACACGTCTCGACCATAAAACATTTTGGAAAAGTTATTAGAAGATTAAATCGGCGTTCAGTGTACCGCT
>QLIY01002504.1:5970-18601 GCA_003260075.1 Phallusia mammillata | reverse complement strand
CTCACTGTTTTATTCTTGCCGCCGAGAAACAAAAGCTTCCCAACAAAATTATTCCTGGTTGCAATTAAGCGTTGTCTAAATACTTGCACAGCAAATGTTTGAGCAACGAATTGTCTAATCTAAATGTATTCTCTTAACTTATGTAATGACAAATGCCAGCACTCTAACAGAAAAGCCCAATCCGTGGCTTCCAGCCTTTTTTGGCTTTAGAAAAAAAGGTAAGGATAAAGGTAAGGATGAGGTAAGGATATTGCGGCACCCAGCGGCGAACCTACAACAATCGAACGTAGCAATTGCCAACTAACTATATCTTGTTGACAAATGAGAGAAATTTAAATCAGTTGTTTATGCTTTGCGATGCTGTTTAACAATGTAAAATGTAAAAATATCAATTCAATTAAATGTTAAGCAATTGTTACTTAACTAGAACACCTTTGAAGTGAATGTAATGTCTTAACATATTTCTTGTTTGTTTTTGGAAGAGTCAGAAATTCAAACATTCACATTTTCAATTCTTTAAAGAGAAATCCGGCTTCTGCATTTTCTTCTTTTTATCTAACTCCTAAAAAGGTTTAACTGGAAACAAAACTAATGTAACTGATTTTTGAAATAAATGGTCTTGTAGCCAGCAAAAAAAATCTAGACGGGTTTGTATTAAACTTGTTGCAAACAGTAAAGGCGAGGAAGTTGACAGGCGTCAATAAACAGCCATATACGTCAACACATGAGTAAAACCAATTCATTTTTTTTCTGTGTCTATGTCCTGTGTAATTTAATGCCACTGGGCCTTACATTCGCCCGATCTTTGGGGTTAAAAAACTACAACTAGCTGTTGAACTTAGAAACAAACAAAACTGTGTTTAGTCTATAGTAATGTAACAGTGCTGCATCGTGATTTACATCAATATTTTTGATTTCTTCTAGTCTGGATCTATAGTTTGTCCAACAGCTGCTAAAGAATTTGTTTTTTTTCTGTGTATTGATTGTCGCATGGGTATCTTCAAATCGTTCTCTTCTAGTTTATATTGTTTTCTATATGTGTGAATATCGAAAAAAACACTGGCGCGAAATTCAGAGAAAAAAATCCCCGTCGTAATTTTGTTTGGGTAAGGAGACGAATATTTTTTTTCTCAAACGTCTACACAGGCTCAGTGGTGTATGCGTCCAAAATCGAAAAATATGTCCTCCACTGCTTGCGTGTTTTTGTAGCAACCTGATAGTGAAAGCTTGCGCGTTTTCTGGACAGTTTGAATAAATACCGATATTTGTTTGAATAATGCAAAACTTGTTGGGGTTAAAAAAATCAGTATTTAAAGCTAAAATGGTACCACATATAGTTGTTTTGGCTAATGTAAAGGTAACAAAATATCCGATTTTTATCAACAACTTATTAAAGGTACGCAACCATTAATAAGTAACAGATCACATAAAGCCCAAAACTTGTTTTGCTTATTGTTTATTTTCAGAGATTTTCAGAGAGAACTCACTATTCTGCTTCGCCACGATGAAAGTTCTTGTTAAAAGCAAAACAGCCGGAAATGTATTATTCCATTTGTAACACATTTTAGTCCCAACCTTTTTATTGTTTGAGAAACACTGTTTTGACAATCGTTGCTAAAATGTGTACAAACTTCCTACATTTTAGTACATCTGATTACTTTAAATACGACTTATGTCGACATGAAATTCGATACTCTTTATGCAAAACGTCGCAGATGTTTGTCAACCTAAATTTGCACCAACTTTTCGGCAGTCCCATGTAATCTGCACGAATTACAAGACTTCAATAGAAGAAAATATATGCAGATAATCTTTGTCTGACTTTGAAGTAAAATAGTTTAAATGAGTAAACTTTCGATAACTTTGATTAAGTGAAATATTTTAACCCAGTAAACATTGGATGACCAACGAAGAACGATATGTTATAAAACCTACTTACAAGCAGTTAGAAAACGGTCACGTACCAGTGACACTTCGGATCTTATGTGCGTTTGACGTTGACATATCCTATTATGGAACAAAAAACACCATTTTTTGGTACATGACAACTTCTTTTCTTCCGGATAATACTCTTTACCTCAGCGTTTTTGTTGGGGCAATGTGCAAGATTGGTAAATTTTGGAAAACTACATAGGGATCTGTTCAAAAGTTATGATGAAAATAACGGCTCAAAGACGTAAAAAGTGAAATGCAAAATGTGAAATCATATTACCTTCACATTTTTGTTAAATTTAGAATACAATTCTTGGGGTCTGATATTTTTATTTTATTTTTCAGCTATATTTCGAAACTCACTATCATGCAAACGTTGCAAAGTAAGAGCAAATAAATGTCATCCATTCAAATCAATAGTTTACAGCTCTTCGAAACACGGCGTTGTGCAAATTCGAGCCTCTACACTGCTACAGGGAAGTGACGTGGTCGTATATGCTGGCGCAAAGCAGATATGTGTTTGAACGGCTATACGTTTTCTTTATTATTTCGAACTCACTTGCATGGAAACCTTATAAGTTAGTTAGTGTTAAATGGGCTTAATCGTCAGACAATACTATTAGTCTTGAAACAAATTTTGTTATTAAACAAAATATATTAGGAACCAACTCCCTTGGTATTAAGCCCTTTATGCAACGGGTGGCATGCAGTCTGAATTATTGTTTCCGTAATTGCTTTGTACATTGCGTTATTTGAGTCAACGACTTCCACTATTATAGTTCACATGAAGGCCTTATACATGGGAAACACGAAGTTTGCGTTTGCAATTAATTTGATTGACAAAAAGCTGCACTCGGTGTTACATTTGTTTCTGTCTATTTTCAACATATCAAAAAACGCACGAAACGGCAAGTACGGAAAAAAATGTTACTGCCGATTTAACGCTGTGAATAATGGAATGATAAAGAGTTGCTTTCTTTGAGTGTAAATGAGTGTTCATATACCTGATAATAAAATCAATGAAACAGATATTTAAAACCACCAAAGAAATAGTTCCATTTTTGCAAATATGTTTCTTATCCTCTTACTGCATTAGAAAATCAATTGTATGTTACAAGGCAATAACTGTTCTCTGCCCAATCAGAAATTTATCACAACCCCAAGTTTGTTTTATCCATAAATTATCGATCAGTTATACATGGGCAGANCAGAAATTTATCACAACCCCAAGTTTGTTTTATCCATAAATTATCGATCAGTTATACATGGGCAGATGTGATAATAAATCGCAACTGATTAGCCTATCATATTCAAATACATACTCACGTGATTTTGTGAACCAATTACACAATAGGACGTTGTTTTACGTCACAAAGGAACAATTTGTACAAGAGTGTGGTTACACACAAAGTTTTTCAAAGTCTCCAAACAATACCTAGTTGCTGTTTATTTATCTGATACACTGTACAGTCTGTTTAAATTTGTTTTAACCTTATTCGACAGCTTTTAAAAAACATTGCGCTTTTCGTCACCGGAAAGTTTGTTTTCTTATTGTGACGGACTGATTTGAAAAGTGGTACAATCGTTCAAATGAAAATGTTAACAGCCAAAGTAACAAGCAGTTGAATTTTACATGTTTATTTTAGGTGGCGAAAATTCTGTGGTTCGTTCTAACATATTATTTTATTCATGTTGAGATATTTTCGTTTTCCTAAACTGCGTTAGCGTTGTTCGTTGCTGATTGATTCATTTTCTGGTGTTGTTCGATAATGTTGTTTACGTTTGGTGGCAGTAAAGAGTTTTAATTCTGATGTCCTGGTGTTTAACTATTCCGTTTTGTTGTAGCCGCACTGGAAGACGGTACACAGTATAGTTGCAGCCTTAGAGGAAAGTCAGGCCAAGGAAGTAATGTTTAAAACACAGAGGTTAGTAGACATTGTGTTTTTGCAGTGTTCTTAGCACTTAGTTACCACAGCACGAAATTTTATCGCACGACCTGTTCACAAAAGGCGTATTTTTTTAAAAAAAGTTTGAGGGCACATTATGTAGAAGTGTCGTTACATATTAATGTTTTTAATAAATCGAAACTGACACGAGTGAACAGTGCTAAATTTAACTGACCATCATTCAAAACAATGCAGTTGATGATTTGCGTGACCTGTTGCTTTTAGTGCGATGTTAATATTTACCCAACAAATGTAGACGAAGTTAAAAAACTTCCGCATTCTTATACATGAGTTCGACGTAAACAATATAAGGAAGAAGATTATTTGAAAGACAATGCAACAGGACTCACAGCATCGAGATGACAGATACGTTAGTGGATCGGTTTGGGGAAGCTCATAGATTCGCGCTTTGATTTTGACAGGACGTAGTTGCAGTAGACAAATTACCACCAACCAAGATGAAAACAATAGGACCAGTTTCAGTTACTATATTCTAAAGTAATTGTCTACGTTTATGCTGCATTTTTCGGCAGCGTTCGACTTATAATTTAGCAATATTTATCTACTTGGACGACTTAGAACCGTTTGTGTTACGGAATTCAATTTAATTCTTATTTGCAAGAAATTTTTGCACAAAAAACGACCAAACAATAAAACGAGCAGAAATGTACAATTTGCTTTAGCTTAAACAGCCTACAATATGACAAGAAGCAATATTTTCATAATATTGCTATTGGTTTACTATTCAAAGGGACAAACAAACAGTAAGTACAACTATGTTTCCAATAATAAAAAGTTTTTTTTTTTCTGTTCTTGTATTTGGAATCCGGGCTATTCAAACAGATTGTCAAGTGAAAACAGGCCTCGGTTTTAACCTTTGTGACTTTTATCTTAAATCTAAAGTGACAATCAATATTCATTTAGAATCGCTTACAAGCAAATTGTTCAGCTATTTCAAATTTTCTGGTCAAATTAAAGCAAAAAAATGTTACAGGTTGCAGAAAAGCTTCTCAAGCAGTGAAGGACAGTGTCTTGGTATTATCTGACGATGAAAGGCATGCAAACAGTGCACAGAAAAAATGTTCTTTGCTGGGTGGAAATCTTGCAATGACTGATGACCCAGAAATCAACACAACTCTCACTCAACTCATGACAGACAAATATACGACAGGTTAAGATGGAAGCAAGAAAACGAGATAATTAAAATAATTTCGTTTTAAATCAGCTGTTTGCAAACATATGAATTTTTTTCATTGAGTGAAATTTTATGATCAAATATCATGTGACTTTTAAGATTCTTTTTTAGATTTGCAACGGGTTTATGTTTTTTACAAACCTCGTCATAAACAATACAAATACTCGAAAAGTCCGATTGAAAATGGAACTTGGAAAAGTACAAAATCTCTCGGACATCTGTGGTATTTTGACTTGTATAAAAGGTAATAACATCTAATATCTACAAACCATTAATAGTCAACAACAAAACGAAGACTAATTTAGAGAAAGTGATTAGTGTTTGTTGAAATTAACGTTTACTTTTGCGAATTATATTTTACATTGTTTTTAGCAATCAGCAAAACAAAAGACAAATCATCTTTTTTTGTGATGCTTGGAGAAATCAATCTAACTACAAGTGGGGAGTAACTGTCGGAAAAACTTGTGAAGGCAATGATAAAAACGGAGATTGGAACGGTTTGTGTTGTGTAGCTAGTTGTAAAATAATACATTACGTTTTGTTTCCTAAACTTTTTCAATTAGCAATTACAATCATTTTTCCGCAAGCCTACATTGAATTTTAAGAAACTTAACCAGCTGATGTTTTTGTGTTAAATTAACAAACAACAAGCCCCTGCAATTAAAAGCTACTTACAAAGAAACGTAGTTCACAAACAAATACTAGATGGAATACCTTACATATTACTAACATCGACTTTTTTAATGAATGTCGGTTTGTAGGGTGGACGTCACGCTATACATTATTTGCTTACAAAACCAGAAAACGGCAAAAGAAAATTTTTATTTATTTTGGTGGACGAAATGCATACAAACTACGAAGTGTGAAAGAGTCATATAAAATTTTTACAAAAACCAAAGGATCATTCCTAACACCAAGTTAGTTTCTGTTGATAGTTAACCACAAAATATTAGATATTGTTTTACAATATTGTAATCTGTTGTAACTTTATGTTCAAAGATATTAATGTCATTATTGGAGCTCGTTACAACACAACGTTGCATGGTTGGTATTGGAGCGACGGATCTCTGGCAAACTTTCCTTTTTCCAACGTTACAACTTGCCAGCAGGGAGCGTTGCATTATGGGATCGGATGGGAGCAGTCAAGCATAAACTGCAGAGGGGAACCGGCTTACTACGCTTGTCAAGTGAAATGTGAGTAATGTTGTGAGCCAGTGGCTTGAATATGGCGAAAATTGAAATTGGAAATACTAAATTTACTATCATTTACATTCAATTGTAAGGCGCAGTTTGTGAAGTTGTGTACCCTACAGTGTGCCGATATTTCAGGCCACATAGTTGTAAGTGGGCCTGAAACTTGACTCCCAATTGGGTTAACCCGAAAATGTAAGCCTGATGCCGAATTGGTTTTAGTTTAGCACGGTTGAGTGACCTTTTATCACACTCACAGTTTTATCACACCCTGCTATACGACATTTGATCATACGTCAGTTATCACCCCCCGCTTTATGATAAGGCTATTGATGATTACGACATTTTTTCACCCTAACTTTAACCGTACAAGATTCGTGGCACCGTTTGGCACTGGGTTAAGTCCAACAACTAACTACTTATAGTTAGGTGATATTATCGATAGAAAACGTTGCACAGAATGTAAAATCAGGCCCGAATCAAGCCCCAACGCTCTGCGATGGCGGTTTACTGTCATGCCCATATTACTTTTTAACATGCAGGGCAAAACCGTTGCTGCATTTAAATTAAACTGGCTATCCCACTTTTAGTCAAAGCTATAGTGAAGAAAGATGCATGCAACGCTTCATCTGTGGTGGTCAGTTGGACTGGGCTTGATCAATTCATCAAGAACAATAATCTCAGTGCAGTGGTAACATTTGTATAAAGTAGGAAACTTTTCATATCATTTTCGAAATGTGTTGTACTTAGGTTGAAATTCATGTTTCGAAGCTGAACAGAAGATTCAGAACCCCGTATTTAAATGGATCGACTGCGATTGGTAGCTTGAGTGTTGACACAAACTATCAATTAAATGTAAATATACCAAAAATTGCGACCATTCTTAATGATAACCATCGACATAACTTAAAACAGCAACAACACGAAGTAGTCCAACAGCGTAATACGCGGAAATTGTGCAGAATTATTTAAATAATATTTAATTCACAGGTCACCGCAATTCTCTCTGGTTGCGTTAGCTCTAACGTCTCCTTAACTCTTGACTTCAAAACATTTCCTAACCCACCATCTAGTGGCTATCCTCCAGGTAATAAAAGAATCTTTGTGCGGGTAAAAGGAATAATTTGACATTCTTTTTTTAATTTTGTGACTATGCATCAACAGTTGTTACCAACGCAACGACTTTTGAATGCAACGCCTCAACGGTTGTTGTCAGTTGGACCGGACTTGACCAGTTTATTAACAAAAACGGATTAATTGCAAAGGTGAAGGTACCTTTATTATCCGCAATATATGGGTAAAAGTTCGAGAAAAAATAATTTCATTCCTTGAGTAAAATGTGCTCAGGTTGAGATTTTCACACCAGTATTGAAGGAGAAAATCTACGTTCAGTATTCAGACAAATCGGCAACTCTTCGAAGTTTAGCGCCTTCTACCGTCAATATCATACAAGTAAGTGAGTTTCGTGCTAATAGAGACATGACTTTTTGCTCACCTTAATTTATTTTACTAATGGGTATATAAAGTCTATCTTATTACATTCTAAGCAGTAATGCAAGTGGTGTATCCGCTTAACTTGTTTGTCGTTTTAATTGTAATTAGATAACTACACGTATATCAAAACCCTTTCAGTACGCCACATAATGATACTGCGACGCATAGCTTTCTTCCGGCAATTGTAAACGCCAATTAATAACGATGCAAGTTTTTCAATGTTCGTATTAAGTATCACCAAGCACTGTTTCAAACAAACCCACCCTTTTTGCTTTAATATTTTCTAAACAAAACAAATTTGTCTATTTATTTATTCCAGGTCACAGTGATTGTCAGTGGTTCAATCAACACAAACATCACATCCAATCTGACAGTAAAAACTCCCGGTAATCCCCCTCAAAGCTGCTATTCCATAGGTAAAAGGCGTGTATCGTAAGTTCACTCATGTGTCGTAAAATTGTATTCCTAAACACAGAAGGCTTCGTGACATTTGATTTGATAACAAAGTGGTGACGTAATCACAGATCAATTTTCTTCGATCACACTCAGCTGCACAGGTGCTATAAACCAGTGCTCCTTGTGTAACAAACTGTTTTGTTTAGATAATATAAATGCGACTTCAACGAGTGCTGGAATGATTGCTGGCCTGGTGATCGGGCTGTTGTTTCTGGTGCTTGTCATTGTTGCGCTGGTGATCATGTTTTTAAGACGAAAACACAGGTATTGCTTGTGATGGATAATGTCATTTTTTCGAATGATGATCTGCTGCAGTTCAAAATTTCCGAATGTATGTGTAAATATTGACTTTGAAAATTTTGAGATGAGGTGATTTTTATCACCACAAATAGATTTTGCCAATGAAATGCATAACTATTGTGACCTTAAGTGCATTTTTTTGTTTGCAGTACTTCCTGAAATGTATTCCCTTTTTTACAAGGCTATGTTTTAGTAGACCCTTGCAGACTTAATAGGGATGTTGATATATACCCGAAACTCACACTTAACCGAAGGTGCATAATAGTTCGTGATTGGATAAAAAGTTTGAAAGCCTGTCAAAATAGCATGAATGAAAAACCTGCGCTTAGTCATGCTGGTCGAGAGGGTAATTTAAGAATGCACAATGAAAGTGAAATTGAAGTTCTATTGTGCTTTGCAGGCTTGGAACGGATCAACCGAGTCATGCGGCAGTTCAGCAACCTTTAAGACTTGGAATTTTAGGTGATGTCAAAATCGTATGTTTTTTATTCTCACTGACACATACATATTCACGTAAGAAAGGGTTTAATTCACACTTTTTCCCCCCCCCCCCCAGGGCCGGCTACAAATCGTACTAGACTGATGTGTCAACTTTAAATGTAGATTGTTTACGTTCCCAAAATGCATTCCACAACTTTTAGTGAAATTTGACACATTTTTTTGTGTTTGTTTGTGTTACTTTACTAAAAAGGAAATAAATTGTTTGCCTAGGATGATCTTTTACCAAAATGTTTTCTCGGTATCAGTCACGCAATTTAATCTAAATTTATTGATTTTGTACGTTTCAGCGCCTCAAGTTGAAAACCAAGTTCAAGAAGACCCATTTTCCGAAACCGCGGCGTCCAACTGCAGAGTCAGCAAATTGTTTGACTTGTACAAAAAACACGTTGAGTCAGGATCTCTTTTTTCCGACGAGTTTAAGGTTGGTTACTGGTCTAAGGTTTGGTAATCAAATGCACGCAGTCGAAGCAGGAAGGTTCAACCACAGACTATACGTCACAATCGAAACCAGGAAACGTCACAATGACAGACGACCCTCAATCGTTCGAGAAGGGGATAATTGACGCCATCAAGGCGTTATCATATAGCACAAGAAATAACACAAATTTACTGATATATAGTTTTTACTGCAACGTCACTTGAATCAGTTTTAACACCAAGTCATGTGCCACTTTTTCCCATTGACATGTAACATCAAAATGTTGCTAAAGTATTTCAACCATTTCATATTGGGATATTTGCTGTTCTAGAAAATCGAAAACCAAAGCAAAAACAACGAGAGAACAAGGGACGTGTCGCAGTTGCCGCAAAACGCTGTGAGAAACCGGTACAAGAATATTTTTCCTTGTAAGTAAAAAAATGTAAATGAATAAAGGGTATTTTTTTCACCTAAGCAGAAAAGCAATGACAATAAACGCTAATCAGCAAATATGTTTTGTTAATGCTACCAACTATCTGTCATTGTTAAGAAAAAAAAATCTGGCCCCATCTGAAATAAAAACTAACAGATTTCAGATCACATTATTTTATGGAAAGTATTCGGCTGTTAGCTTCTTGTTGTGTTTGTACAATAGACGATCATGCTCGAGTGGTTTTGGAAGGAAGCGGTGGAAACGATTACATCAACGCCGCTTATATACCGGGTTACGATAACGAGAGGAAGTTCATCGCCACTCAGGGTCCGAAGAAGGAGACAATCAACGATTTCTGGTTGATGGTTTTGCAGGAAAACTCCAACATCATCGTAATGCTCACTGGTTTGAGGGAAAACGGAAAGGTTGGTTAACCCCCTTCATTTTTCGCTAATAAAAATTAAAACAAAAACGCCAGGGCACTGTGGATAAAGCAAGGAAGTGTTCAGTGAGTAATCCACTGTGGTGTAATTAATGACCAAATTGTCGTCAGGATAAAGCGTAGCCACACTTGATTATCGAGTAATATACATAACTTTTAAAATGCTATGATTGGTTACTACAACTACCACATCATGCCACATGAAATATGTTTAACCCATTATACGGAAATGCAAGCAAGCGTAAATTAACATACAGTTTGCACTAACGTTGTGATCTTTGTTACGATCAGTCAAAGTGTGAGCAATACTGGCCCGACGTTGAATCTGAAAGGAAATTGTCGCCAGGCCTCACAGTTCGAACACAACTTGAAATAACCATCGGTGGAATCGTTCAACGACAGTTTGTTTTAATTACAAACAGGGTAAGTACAAATAACAAACCAAAATGTAGTCTGACCAGCGTAACAAGTTTGGCAGGCAAAAACAGTTTGGTTCATTGAACACCAAAGCTTGGAATACCACGAGGCTTGCCCGTTGATTAAGTGCACTGAAATCTGATCTTCCAATCAGGGTTTCGGCGTAAAGAAAAAAGGGAGGAAATGAACGCAAACGAGCCGCAGCAAATACAAAGCGGCTATCTTCTAATATTTCTTTGAAATCCACTAGTTTGAGATTTGATAAACTCTTAAGTTCTGACATGACCATAACCTAAAAACCAGTTTCTATATTTCCATATTAAGTAAAGTATAAACTGAACACAGTCTAATGCGAAAGTGGATGAAAGGAATTGTTCTGGAATTCCTGGTGCGGTGACGAATAAAAAAAACAGTCTATTATAAGTTATGCGAGTATGTTTTACAGGAGCAACGAACCATAACACAGTTGCAGTTTACAACTTGGCCCGATCATGGGATTCCAGTAACTACATCCAACATGATCCACCTACGTAACATGGTTGATGATTTGCAAAACACAAATGCTCCAATCATTGTGCACTGCAGGTAAAAAGACTTAATCAACCCTATGTTATTTGATCACTCAAATGAAGCATATGTTTGTATGCAGTGCTGGAGTGGGACGCACAGGAACTTACATAGCGATGGACACTTTGTTTCATGAACTTGACGACAAAGGGACAGTTGATGTGCCACAAACCGTGTTAAGAATGAGAGAGAATCGAAAAGACATGATTCAAAACTCGGTAAGCTGATCGTCGCTCTAATTACACTTGACGATACATTAATCATATACACCTAACCGAAAGCACATCGGGCTTTAGTTGGCTTGAAGTTATGAATCGGCTTGACCATAATTGTACTATTGGTATGTATTTTTATCTACTATACACAACTTGACATTGATAAAAGTAAAGTTATAATGTAAGCAACTAATTCCAGTACACGTAAATTAGTTTCAATAGCGTATATTTTATACAGAAACAATACATGTACGTCTACAAACTGCTTATGGAGCGAGAAAGTTTGATGAAAACAGATAAAGATGTGACAGAACTACAAACGATGACTACAAGTGAAATGTAAGTCAATTGTTACTTTTTGTTAGCTTGCATACAGGGCATTTGCCTTTGCAGTAATTGTATTTTCTTGTATCGTTGTGAAGCGACTTGCACCCAAACAGTTTAGTAGTACATTGCCCGTTCAGATATTTAAGCATTTGACCCACCAGTTAATAGGTGAAAGTTTTATTATGGGACTTTCGCTACGTACAGTATAAGAGAATGCGACATATGATTGCTTACGCATATTATACACATTCTGTTCTGATTAGGAATTTCTACGTTGAAACACTAAAGATTTGTGTTCTAGTAAGAAAATGCAAGACAAAGAATTCAACACGCTGTCATCGTGGAGATTTGGGGAAGAATGGCAGGAAAATCACCCACAGCTGAGAACATGTAAATAGTTGACTACAAATCTTTCATATGTTTTCCTATCACACACAACATTGTTTTTAGACAAAAACACATCAGTCAAAGTTTACGACAAAAAGAATGAAAGTATGCAGCAATTAGATGCTTCATATATCCAGGTGATAACTTTCGAGATGTGATTTTTTTCTGGTACCAGAATGCTTCAAATGTATTTGCCATTTAACTAAACCCAATAAGGATCAATCAAATGCATTTTTGGTTGTTGGCAATCAAATGCAAGATTTCTCTTTACAGGAACATGACTCTTCAGACCTCATAATCGCTGCAAGAAATCCTGCTCCAGGAGAAGAAGAAAACTTCTGGAAGATGATCGTGGAGAGAGGAGCTTCACTTGTCGTTGATTTAGACAATAGCATTCAAGTAATTTTGAC
>QLIY01002503.1:7794-18613 GCA_003260075.1 Phallusia mammillata | reverse complement strand
AACGTTATATATTGGAGCCACCAACGTTCCAAAAACGAAATTTGTTAACGTTGATTTAACGTAAAAGTGTAGACTCCCAGACACGTTTTTGTAACGTTGAAAAAAACGGGATTTTTGCACGTAACGAAAACGTTAAGAATAACATTCGACTCCCAGACCTTGCTAACGTTATAATAACTACAGAAATAAACGTGTCCTACGAACATTTGTTATAGGTGCATAAAAAGGTTCACTTTTAACCAACCAGCAACGTTGTATGTAGTCTGTAATCACGCGTCCACTGACCTACCCAAAACGTTCACTACTAACCAAACTAAAATGTTGGTGGTAGCCTCTGGTAGGCTCCTGAAATCCCAAAACGATACATAAGTTTGCCAGAAACATTTATTTGTCACTCGAAATTACAGTGAACTGACGAATTAGGCACACTGTTTTCATTATTCCTCAGACGAATCCGAGAGAATGAGTGTGTCATCTGTGGAACTGTTGAAACTGTTGGAGTGATGCAGCTGCACACACAAAATATACATGTTAAGAAAGTTTAGAAACTGACAACGTAAAATGTTCTTTAACAATTGGCAATAAAAATAAACATACCATAACATACTGACTAATTTTACCTTATATCTTGTGCCTCCTGGCCTATTTGGAGCATACTTAAGTGCTTCTGAGATTTCGTGCTGCACTTGCTGTATTGTAGAATTTGGATGCATCTTCATACACGCTCCTAAATGAAAAAATACCAACATTTACANATTGGCAATAAAAATAAACATACCATAACATACTGACTAATTTTACCTTATATCTTGTGCCTCCTGGCCTATTTGGAGCATACTTAAGTGCTTCTGAGATTTCGTGCTGCACTTGCTGTATTGTAGAATTTGGATGCATCTTCATACACGCTCCTAAATGAAAAAATACCAACATTTACATCCATGTTTAGTGCAAGAGCATCTTAACCAAACCCAAGCGTTGTATGAACTGATGCTGTGGGACAACTTTCAAACATTTCAAAAGGAAAACTACATCTGATTTGTACATTGTCAAGTCCACACCACACAACTTACTTGCCACCAGTTTGCAGGTTTTGGTAGCTAAAAAGGCCTTCTTTCCTTTTCTGCCCTTTAAACTGTACATGGACCATAGATGGTAGGTACCTAAAGTTCTTAGTAGTCTCCTTACTGTGTCTCCAGCAGTAATTCCACCTATTTTTTGCAGATATCGAATCTAAAAATGCATAAAACACAACTGTTAATCCAACAGTAATTGTACACCCATACTGAATAGCCTCCCTTCGCATGTTTGATTTTGGTGTTTATGCCACAAGAATTTAAATGTATAGATAATAACTGAATGAATGCAAACATTGTATGTAATGTTGTTCTTACAACTTCAATTCAAAACAAGGATATCTGACTTAACTTGCACTTTTATGTCACACATATATGTGGAAAAATAAGCAAACATATTCCACTTACCGATGCATTGCGGAATTGTCTTTCTTCCAGTTTAATTTCCAATCGATCAAAATCTTCCTGTGTATTCATTTGATTTTCAAACAAAATATTGGCATCTTCACTGTCCTGCTGCTTCGCCCGCAGCATTTCCATTATGTTTTTTTGTTGTGCCAGTACTGTATCAATTTTTTCTGCAAGTATAAATGAAACATAGACAATTCTTCACATATTTCATACTGCACAAAAAACAAGGGTGAAATCAACAAGTTCAGTTGTTACCTTTTAAGGGTTTGTGGTGTATACTTTTAGACTACACAAATAAACTGATGAGTTACAATGGCCTAACATGTCAGCCATAATTTGACAGAAACAAACAAACAAAAATAGTACAATCACCCATAAATAGTATATCTAGTTATTGGTACCTTCAATTCTTTTTTCAATAGTTCCTGCTTGTACCATACTATCCATCTCCTCATTTGTGACATCTGTACAAAATGTACTGCATAAAAAGTTTTTACAAAGCATTTGCTACACAATCTTAGACACACCCGAACCTTGAAATGAATCTGTAAGATCCTGGCTGAACACTGGTCCCTTTTTATTTCGGTCTACAATAGAACAAACATCAGTTAAAACATCTAAAACATCAGTTATATCATACTAGTTTACCTTCATATGGAGCATCAACAGTGTTCATCCTTTTTTGGGGTATAGCACTTTCTTCCTCATCAGAGGTATCAAACCTTGTGGGCCTTTTCCTAGATCTTGACACTTCCTCGTCCCCATCTCCACTTTCTAAATTTCAAGTTTCTTCTGCCAGTCTGGACATTTTTACAGCCTTTTCAAAATCACCTGAGTACATGGCTAAACTAACAAATGGGCAATTTTGCAAAAGTTCAAATATATTTGTAGACAGGTTTTTTTTAAGGTTTGGTTTGGGTGACCGCTAAGTAGTGGGGGGGGGGTGGTAATTTTGCAAAAGTTTAAATATGCAGACAGGTTTTTTTTAGTTTGGTTTTGGTGACCGCTAAGTAGTTTTAAGAGACCGCAAGTGTTTGGGGGGGGGGGGGGGGGGGGGGGGGGGGGGGGGGGGGGGGGGGGACACTGTTTGCAGATACATACCAGCATAGGAAAATATTCGGATGTCATAGAGAGACCAAGTTTGCTTGTTTGGTATCTCGCCTTTACGCGCACGTGACCGTGCACCTTGATGAGGCCAATAACATTTTATATCCTACAAAGAAGTTGAAAAAAATTAAAAAAAAAATTGGTTATGATTAATTTTCTCGAACCTTGCCAAAGTTCAAAACAGTTGCTTGTTTTCTTACAATTAGCACACTTCAATAGAACTAAAGTGGTGCAAAAGGCATTATAATATAAACTGTTTTACTTACGTTTGTATTATTTTTAACAATCCAAGAGGAATGTACGATATCGCATGCTTTTTCTTTCAAAAACTCTACTACAAATGGCATCTACAAAAATGCAACAGCGTTTGGTTGGCTGACTAAATCTTTCCACAACGAAAATTGCTTTACTTTACTTTTTTTCACAGAACAAGCCATTGTACTAAACCAGGAATCATTGGCACGCAGAAAAATCACTAATGGGGGGGGGGCCGTACCTAGAAAAAGGCGGATTAAAATCTAATTTAATTAACTTTGATAAAAGCGGATATCTAAAATGTATGCATTGCTAATGAGTCATCAGTTGGTTTTATTTTGTTGGTGAAATATGAAATTCAATTACATTCCACTAATTTAATAACTTTTTAAAATTAGAAGCAACAAATAGCAAACACAAGTCGTAACAAACGAAAATCCAATTCTCGCAAACGTAATGTTTTCCAAAACTACGCTTCGTTGCATCAGTTTAAATAAAAAAGGTGACCGGTTCCGAATAACTTAAACATAAAAGAACGTAAAGACAATTACACGTCACGCGAAAGTTACGTATTACAACGCAGTATCATTACTGCATCAACAATGTCGTCTTTGAGTCGCATTCTTAATTCATCCAGGATGCCCCCCCCCCCCCCCCCCCCCCCCCCCCCCCCCCCCCCCCCCCCCCCCCCCCCCCCCCCCCCCCGGTCCGTTGTGGACCCACCATGAAAGTAAGTCCGCATCTTTTGGAAGTCGCGACCCATTTCCGAATGATTTAATGGTTTCCAAAATTGACTGGTTTCCATCTTTACTTTGCGATTCTTTACTTTGCAGTAAATTCTCCAACAAACCTTCTGCAACCTCTTCGTCGCTTACTGCAATAAAATCAAGATTGTGGTCGGGACTTTCATGGGCGGTGCGTTGTGGCACTTGGTTTTCTTCATCCGCAGCGATACGTTTAAGCTTTTTCCAAACAGTTAAGACGTGGCGATGGGCAATGTTCTTTTGTTCTTCACTTAGCAAGCCTTGGAATCGAAGATCTAAAAACACTGCTCCAAGAAAAGGAGGATTTTCAATTATTGACGGTTCACGTCTGGTCATTGTTCGCAATAGATAAGAGCTAATGGAAGAATCCATTGAGTTTAACAGTAATTTAGTTTTGATCCATTGACCAAAAAAGTAACCAGCAGTGAGGCATTTGTACTGAAGAACTTTGGTAAGGGAATAAATGTGCTTTAGGGCGGAAATCATTCCTTCGACACAAAGCCAGTCTTCATCACTCAAAAGAAGGGTCTCGTTGGTAATGCCAAATTTCCTAAAAACTCTTTACATCGTAGCACACTACTTAGCATTAAGTATGTTGAACCCCAGCGAGTTTCACAGTCCAAAGTGGGCAAAGGCTGTTTGTGCCTGCGGAAGACCAGTCGCAGATTTTGGTTACGAGTTTTCTTTACAACCTTTCTTACTCTTTCGATAACGCTCAGAAAACATTTTTCTTTCAAAACATCGTTTACTGCCAGCTGCAAAGTATGTGCTGCACACTTAATGACACCTACGCTGAAACTTTGATCCAAGTTAGATTGATTTGCGATATTTCCTGCAGCATTATCCAAAATGACTTCGACCGTTGCATCGACGTTAATTTGACTTGCGACGTCCTGAGTGGCTTCAGAGTTTTGCACAAACTCGTCGTCGGAGCAATCACTTTCGTCGGACGTGTCACCGATGTAAATATCTAAGAGCCGGGGTTTTTCGCATGCTTCTGCATCGTCCCTCAAAAGACATGAACTTTTTAAAACATTTGATCCGTTGTCAGTAGTGATGGTATAAATCTGTGATTCGTCTGCTGATATCGTACGCAGAGTTTTAATTATCATTGCTTTTAAGTCTTCCGCTGTAGATTCCACAAACATTTCTTTCACGGTCAACGTAAATACTTTTAAATTGCCGTTCACGATAGTTTGTACATTAACTCCAAGAAAATGGCGACCTTTTCGAGCCCCCCCCCCCCCCCCCCCCCCCCCCCCCCCCCCCCCCTCAACTTTTAAGCATATCAGTCGACCTTTGAGTTCATTCTGCATTTCGATAATTCGCTCCTGTGCCTTTTTTATTGTCATTTCACGAAGTGATCTACGATTCAGGCAAACTTCGGTCTTTCTCAATATGGGGCTGAGCAGGTTTTGGATAGCTGATTTTTCAAACACTGAAAAGGGCAAACCTTTTTTTGTCACCGCTTCAATGGCAAGGTTTTGAATTTTTTCTGGAGAAGTTTGGAAATTTATTGTCGTATTTTTACGGGAAGTTTCTTTTCTGCCTTGAGGTCTATTAAAGTGTCCTGATATTGAACCACTTGCACTCGGATCTTGCCCTCTTTTTCGCTTAGCTTTCTCTTCACATTTTTCATACATTTCGAAATGCTTTCGTCTAAAATGGTCAGCCAGAGGCTTTGAATGTACTCCGCTTGCTGTCAATGGTGTGTACTTGTAGTCACAGCCTTGAACGTCACATTTCCCATAACCATTAATGCAATTAACAACGGTAAAATATTCGTTACCGATAAATTTACGTTTTGAGGCCGACATGTTTTGTTTCAGCTAGTTGAAGAAACGTCGGACTAACCCCCCCCCCCCCCCCCCCCCCCCCCCCCCCCCAATAATATTAAAACATTGGGAATTAAAAAATGCACTTATAGATGCCCAGTTTTCGCGTACAATTATAAACTGAATTGGCAAACTACCTTGCAGTTTTTTAAGACTTTATTGTTATTGACCTCAGGCACCTCACAAGTATATCAAAACAATCTCTACTTTAGTCTAAACGCAGAGTGCAGCAGTAAAAATAATATAAGGAGAACAGAGAATAAATAAACTAACACAACGATTATGACGTCATAGCCGCTGCAGCAGAACAGAATCAACAGTTCAGGGTTTCAAGTCGTGCAATCTAATATAATCTCCGTTAATCGGCTACTTTGCACACAAAAACGGCCTCAAAATACTGACTACAAAACTGGTTTAGGTTCACACACACCTTTACACTGGCTAAACACGAATGAATTTAGAATTTGCCGACTGTTGGGTTTGGTAGCCAAGGCTATACTGATCAGTGGGTAACGGTCTAACAATGACAATCTGGCAAATAAAATATTCGTTTTTTCAATATATTATTTAACTAAACGATAAACACAAAGAAATTAATCTTGAACAAATCGTTCTGATTGCAAACTCTACCAACAAACAGAACTGACAAAAACGTGGCGTTCAAAGCACATTCTTACACGCGGATGAATATTGTTGTGTTATTGTATATTTACTTTTGTTACCGCATTATTTATTGCTGTGACCGTAACGTTAGCATCATATATATTATTTTACGCATGATTTATTATTGATAGGCATGATTGCGTTCTACCGCATTTCACTATGTGTGACCTTTTGCTTTATTCGAATTACGGCATGGCCGCGTGAGTGGCGAATACAACAGATTGGCGACGAGGATTACGGATCGATCTAAGTGATCACGTTTTAAGCAATTTGTTTATGCTACTTTTCTTCAACTAAAGTATCACACGATGACAACGAAGGAACTGGTCGAAATTCTAAGGCAACAACTTGAACAACAGAAAGTTCTTATGGAACAGCAATCTNATCTTGACACTTCCTCGTCCCCATCTCCACTTTCTAAATTTCAAGTTTCTTCTGCCAGTCTGGACATTTTTACAGCCTTTTCAAAATCACCTGAGTACATGGCTAAACTAACAAATTGGTAATTTTGCAAAAGTTTAAATATGCAGACAGGTTTTTTTTAGTTTGGTTTTGGTGACCGCTAAGTAGTTTTAAGAGACCGCAAGTGTTTCATTTAAATACCCAAAAATAGCCATATTTGCTTATTTGGGAAACCGCTGGAGATACATCCCACCTCGGCCATCACGCCCACCCTGTATGGGTTGCCCAAAATACTCAAACACGGCTTACCTATGTTTATATTTAAATACCTATATTTTGGCATACAATGGCAGTCTTACATACTCCTGTGCAAGGATGTCAGTACGGTACGGTACGCCTACAGTTGTACGTACCTCGTTACGAAGGGCGTACCGTACCAAATGTAAAAAACGGAACCGTACCACCGTACCGTACCTGGGGCACGGTACGTTTTTTGCGTACCGTACCTAGAAAAAGGCGGATTAAAATCTAATTTAATTAACTTTGATAAAAGCGGATATCTAAAATGTATGCATTGCTAATGAGTCATCAGTTGGTTTTATTTTGTTGGTGAAATATGAAATTCAATTACATTCCACTAATTTAATAACTTTTTAAAATTAGAAGCAACAAATAGCAAACACAAGTCGTAACAAACGAAAATCCAATTCTCGCAAACGTAATGTTTTCCAAAACTACGCTTCGTTGCATCAGTTTAAATAAAAAAGGTGACCGGTTCCGAATAACTTAAACATAAAAGAACGTAAAGACAATTACACGTCACGCGAAAGTTACGTATTACAACGCAGTATCATTACTGCATCAACAATGTCGTCTTTGAGTCGCATTCTTAATTCATCCAGGATGTATCTTAATCCCGAAAAGGTGCGCTCGACGCTAACTTGGGTAACTGGTAGCGCCAAAACAGCGCTTGCTACATGTAACAACTCAGGTGGTCCGTTGTGGACCCACCATGAAAGTAAGTCCGCATCTTTTGGAAGTCGCGACCCATTTCCGAATGATTTAATGGTTTCCAAAATTGACTGGTTTCCATCTTTACTTTGCGATTCTTTACTTTGCAGTAAATTCTCCAACAAACCTTCTGCAACCTCTTCGTCGCTTACTGCAATAAAATCAAGATTGTGGTCGGGACTTTCATGGGCGGTGCGTTGTGGCACTTGGTTTTCTTCATCCGCAGCGATACGTTTAAGCTTTTTCCAAACAGTTAAGACGTGGCGATGGGCAATGTTCTTTTGTTCTTCACTTAGCAAGCCTTGGAATCGAAGATCTAAAAACACTGCTCCAAGAAAAGGAGGATTTTCAATTATTGACGGTTCACGTCTGGTCATTGTTCGCAATAGATAAGAGCTAATGGAAGAATCCATTGAGTTTAACAGTAATTTAGTTTTGATCCATTGACCAAAAAAGTAACCAGCAGTGAGGCATTTGTACTGAAGAACTTTGGTAAGGGAATAAATGTGCTTTAGGGCGGAAATCATTCCTTCGACACAAAGCCAGTCTTCATCACTCAAAAGAAGGGTCTCGTTAGATAACGCCAAATTTCCTAAAAACTCTTTACATCGTAGCACACTACTTAGCATTAAGTATGTTGAACCCCAGCGAGTTTCACAGTCCAAAGTGGGCAAAGGCTGTTTGTGCCTGCGGAAGACCAGTCGCAGATTTTGGTTACGAGTTTTCTTTACAACCTTTCTTACTCTTTCGATAACGCTCAGAAAACATTTTTCTTTCAAAACATCGTTTACTGCCAGCTGCAAAGTATGTGCTGCACACTTAATGACACCTACGCTGAAACTTTGATCCAAGTTAGATTGATTTGCGATATTTCCTGCAGCATTATCCAAAATGACTTCGACCGTTGCATCGACGTTAATTTGACTTGCGACGTCCTGAGTGGCTTCAGAGTTTTGCACAAACTCGTCGTCGGAGCAATCACTTTCGTCGGACGTGTCACCGATGTAAATATCTAAGAGCCGGGGTTTTTCGCATGCTTCTGCATCGTCCCTCAAAAGACATGAACTTTTTAAAACATTTGATCCGTTGTCAGTAGTGATGGTATAAATCTGTGATTCGTCTGCTGATATCGTACGCAGAGTTTTAATTATCATTGCTTTTAAGTCTTCCGCTGTAGATTCCACAAACATTTCTTTCACGGTCAACGTAAATACTTTTAAATTGCCGTTCACGATAGTTTGTACATTAACTCCAAGAAAATGGCGACCTTTTCGAGTGCACAGATCAACTTTTAAGCATATCAGTCGACCTTTGAGTTCATTCTGCATTTCGATAATTCGCTCCTGTGCCTTTTTTATTGTCATTTCACGAAGTGATCTACGATTCAGGCAAACTTCGGTCTTTCTCAATATGGGGCTGAGCAGGTTTTGGATAGCTGATTTTTCAAACACTGAAAAGGGCAAACCTTTTTTTGTCACCGCTTCAATGGCAAGGTTTTGAATTTTTTCTGGAGAAGTTTGGAAATTTATTGTCGTATTTTTACGGGAAGTTTCTTTTCTGCCTTGAGGTCTATTAAAGTGTCCTGATATTGAACCACTTGCACTCGGATCTTGCCCTCTTTTTCGCTTAGCTTTCTCTTCACATTTTTCATACATTTCGAAATGCTTTCGTCTAAAATGGTCAGCCAGAGGCTTTGAATGTACTCCGCTTGCTGTCAATGGTGTGTACTTGTAGTCACAGCCTTGAACGTCACATTTCCCATAACCATTAATGCAATTAACAACGGTAAAATATTCGTTACCGATAAATTTACGTTTTGAGGCCGACATGTTTTGTTTCAGCTAGTTGAAGAAACGTCGGACTAAATATCAAAATAATATTAAAACATTGGGAATTAAAAAATGCACTTATAGATGCCCAGTTTTCGCGTACAATTATAAACTGAATTGGCAAACTACCTTGCAGTTTTTTAAGACTTTATTGTTATTGACCTCAGGCACCTCACAAGTATATCAAAACAATCTCTACTTTAGTCTAAACGCAGAGTGCAGCAGTAAAAATAATATAAGGAGAACAGAGAATAAATAAACTAACACAACGATTATGACGTCATAGCCGCTGCAGCAGAACAGAATCAACAGTTCAGGGTTTCAAGTCGTGCAATCTAATATAATCTCCGTTAATCGGCTACTTTGCACACAAAAACGGCCTCAAAATACTGACTACAAAACTGGTTTAGGTTCACACACACCTTTACACTGGCTAAACACGAATGAATTTAGAATTTGCCGACTGTTGGGTTTGGTAGCCAAGGCTATACTGATCAGTGGGTAACGGTCTAACAATGACAATCTGGCAAATAAAATATTCGTTTTTTCAATATATTATTTAACTAAACGATAAACACAAAGAAATTAATCTTGAACAAATCGTTCTGATTGCAAACTCTACCAACAAACAGAACTGACAAAAACGTGGCGTTCAAAGCACATTCTTACACGCGGATGAATATTGTTGTGTTATTGTATATTTACTTTTGTTACCGCATTATTTATTGCTGTGACCGTAACGTTAGCATCATATATATTATTTTACGCATGATTTATTATTGATAGGCATGATTGCGTTCTACCGCATTTCACTATGTGTGACCTTTTGCTTTATTCGAATTACGGCATGGCCGCGTGAGTGGCGAATACAACAAATATGTTAATTAAAAACGCAAAAAAATCACCCATGCAGAACACTAAATTTTCTATCTATACTCAAGCTTAAGCAACCTTAATCAAATACCCTAAACATAAACCAAATTGTTTAGCAAAAAAATGTATAAAATTGGAAAGTTCTGTAAACATTGAAGTTGCGTATCAGTACGTGGTACGGTACGCTTTTTGGTACGGTGGTACGCTGTGGTGAAGCACCGTACCACGTACCGTACCTACGTACCGTACTTTTTGATAAAATTTGCAGCGTACCGTACCGTACTGCCATCCTTGCCTGTAACATGATATGCTGCACATTTTAAACTTAAACATCTTTGAGGTTGTTTTTTTATTTTGTGAATGCACCATCTGTTATAATGGTGATCATCTGACAAAAAATACAGGATATCTGTATGAACTTGGCTGGTGTATTTGTTGCCTTCAGTCCTGTTTAGCAAGAATTTAAGTGATAACTGGTGTACAGGTGTGTTTTTGCAGAAAATTGCTTATTAAAAAGAATAAAAACAATATTTCATGATTCTGACTGAAATAGTACATAAATAGGCAATTCATTTGGGTAGTTAAACTTGTCCACC
>QLIY01002502.1:0-12472 GCA_003260075.1 Phallusia mammillata | reverse complement strand
AAAAAAATGGATTTGCTTGCTTGTCATAGCACTGCATTGAAATACTTATACAGGTCACGCAGGTTGCACACCCAAAGCCCATACTTTTTTTACTTCTCCCGTCTATTTTCAAGGGGCAATAAGCTTGAACTGATTTTTTCCACATTTTAGACATCCGATTTTCGTGTGCCTTTCCCTTCACATACAAGGGAAACACTTACTACGAATGCACGACTGTGGATCACCCAGCAAGACTTGAAAACACGCCCTGGTGTAGTATTGACTCCGAGTACAGAGGAAGATGGATTAACTGCGGAACGGGAGATGAATATGGATGTACTTATTTGGACGATAAAACAGGTAGACCTTTTTGGCCAGTTCTGTTCTGGGTTAACTATATTGACCAGTTCTGAGTTAAACATACTAATGAAACTTTGCAGTCCTGTCGTTGGTTAACCAAACTTTTCTTATTCAAATTTACCCACCAAACCCTTAATTAATCTTAATTTACGACTCTAGCCTCATGATATAATAGGAGACTTAAATAAAAATGAATCATTGCTCCAAAAAGGTTTGCTTTGACTTACAGGTTTTTGGAACATTGATATCTGCGGCCAAAACCGTTACTATGTTTGTGAAAAGGATAGGCTCGGTTATACACAACCTGGCGAAACAACACCAAGTACAGCAGGAACGTGTGACAGCAGCAGGGGTTGGTACGGTGACACATCATCAGCCTACTGTTATCAGGTATGGTTAATGGGTGATAGTGAAAGAATGGTGCGCATGTATTATGCTTGTAGTAACGTTACGAACCTCAAAAATTGTTTGGAAATATAACCATTCCGTCGGCAGGCTTCTAGTTTTGTTTCAAATAAACTACCAATAGTCGCTTATTTAAATGCGACTTGCATGCATTTGCTCTGGCATTTTGGCAGTTACAACCATTAGCAAACCAATGTGTTGCTAATTTACAATTTTGTTTGCAGGAAATTTTTTTACCTTTAGGTTACCAATTTTAAATGTAAAAGTGAAGATAAATTGTTTTTTGTGTGTATATCTATCCAGTAAAATTCCCAGAGTAATTGTAGTCCTATTTGAATAAGGCCTAAATGACTTTTTTAAGATGATTGTATTGATAGTTTTCGGTAACACTCTTACGGCCCAGTAAAAACAACTTGACAGAAACATTCAGTGTTTGTGGGCAAAGTTATTACCCAGTAATCAAGTATAACAAAAATATAGCAATCACAACACAACACCAAATTCAAATTTTTTTCCCGCCTTTTCAGCCGAACGAATACACGGACGCCGATGCAGCATTCCGACGATCATGGTCAGATTCAGTGGAACATTGTAGAGCACAGGGAGGAGATTTAGTGTCCGTACATTCAAACGAGGAAGAAACTGCTATCATGAACGTAGTTACCCAACAGTTAATATACTCGTACACCTATTTCTGGATTGGACTGAACGACCTTGATTTGGAAGGTGGTTACCAGTGGACTGACGGTAAGTGGTAATAAAGTTTACCTATGAGATTTGTTGCATTGAGTTTAGGTACCTTGTTTTTGCTGCTTTGCGCGTTTGTATTACACTTTTTGAGCTTGGTGAAGTTTCCCACTGAAAAGTTACTTAAATATAGTTGAATGTAGCCACTACATTATAAGTAAGCTGAGCTTGAAACAAAGCCTAATGAAGGTACACAAGACACGGACTTAAATAGTAGTATTAATAAAAACCAAATATCCAGCGATGTAGAATAAAACGTATTTATTTTATCAAACAGACGATTCGACAAAAACAATTGTCATCATCAGTGAGATTATAATGTACAAGCGGACGTTTGTTTGATAAAATAAATATTTTTTATTCTGTATCGCTGGTAATTTGGTTTTTATAAAAGCCAAGTGATTTTATGCCTAATTTTATAAAGAGGAAAAATGTCAACAGATGTTTAATGTACATTTTAGGTAGCCCTGTCGATTACACTAACTGGGCACTCGATGAGCCGAACAACTGGAATGGAGAAGAAAATTGTGCGGAAGGACAGTTTTATGACGTAGTAACCGGGTAAGAAGGCCAAACTATTACCCGATTTTATTTCAAATTCAACCTTGTATTTGTAGAATTTGTTTAATGTAGGGACGTTGGGATTTTTTTACTTCATAGAATTTCTAAAAATGTTCTAAAAATGATTAAAATTATATAAAGTAAAATTACTGGTAATTTACAAAGCTCTGTGAACATTTTCTGTTTGATTTTTGTCAAAATCTGTCTCATAACTATAACAAACTAAATACACTATTTTTCGCTTATGTCAGTTACAAAAAATTAAAATCTAATCTCGGGTAATTTAATTTTCACAAAATTAAACAAAAAATCGAGGTTGCTTTTGCTAAGCAACGTTTTTCATTTTTAAGTTGGAACGACTTGGGTTGTAACGATCGTCGCAACTGGATTTGCAAAATTCCAAAAGGAGTCACTCCCCTGGACCCGCCCGCCGCTATCCCACCAATGGGAAACGAGGATCAGATTGCCTGTGGGTCTGATGAAAATTGGGTATGCAGTAAAATAATAATTAATACCTTGCTTTACGGTTTACATGCTACTGTATAAGCTTATGAAGATACTACAAACGGTTGTTATGATAAACAAAATAGGTTTTCTTTTAACTTACACAGTTTAGAAAACAAAATCTTCGCCTTAACAGCAATTCTTTTCTAAAAAATGTAGCCTTGAACACACTCACACGTTAATAACACTACGCCAGGCCCATTGAAGGCATCATACCCGATAGCCGATCACCAAGCATTCCCATTTATCAAGGCATAAGCTAGAAAAATCTAGCCTGCGGTGGCATTCGAACCTACGACAAGAGTGTTTCCAGGAGTTGAACTTCACGAACTGAGCTACATAGGCTCAGTAGTGAGTTCGCCAAAAGTCAAATCGCAAGCACAGGTCAGCTTCGTAGTAGAGGATCGCCAGATTGACAAGTATCGGTTAAGATAAACATAAGTTCAATACAAGGATTTTAATTGGTTAATGGTCGAAATGGCGATCGTGCTCAAGGAAACAAGTGGTTAAGATTGGATTAGAACCCACAACCTTAGGAGCACAAAGCGGTTGCTCAACCCATCTTGTTGAGCTAGATAAGAATTATTACCACCACCAACATTTTTTCTTGGACATCTCATGACTCGACGTCACAATATGCTTTCTAATCTTCACACAGATTCGATACCAAACCGACTCCGGTGAGGACAAGTGCTATGCGTTCATCACTGACCGGTTGTACGGGTGGCAGTATGCTGAAAACGACTGTATTACATTGGGTGGTCATCTTGTAGCTGTTCACGGTGATGATGAAAGTAACTTCTTACTGAGCAGAACAATTGGACTCGAAGTGGAAAAAATGTGGATTGGACTTAGGGTGGGTTTTTTTGGGTTATTATGGACATGGAGCATATGGCTTGTCAGCTTTTTATTTATGACTACGTATGGCTTTCAAAAAAGTCGTTTAAGATGAGAAAGCATTTATGACTGGAGTCAGTCCAGAAGCGTTCATGCACACCAACAATAAAATCATATTAAACAAGGCCTATGGTAGGTGTTACGCCAAATTAAGTGGCAATGCAAATGCTAGAAAAATCTAGCGTGTGGTGGAATTCTAACTCATGACCGGCGTCTTTCCGGAATTCCCGCTCATTTGGTCGTTTGTCCGTTGACGATGAACATTAAACTACATTAAACGTTTTATTGACGTGTTATCATTTCTCATATACTTTTTGAACATAGTGCCCTTTTTCAATCTACATCTTCTGTTTGATTTTAGGACGTTGGTGACCGTGCTTTCACGTGGGCTGACGGAACGCCTTTGGATTATCAACACTGGGCTAATGGGGAACCAAACAATTACTACGATAGTGAAGGTATACGCCTAAACACAAGTCCTGCTTCTAGGTCTTTTGTATGAAATATTTAGTAACAGCTCATATACGTTGTCTTGTTTAAAACAAATAAACCAGTTTCATCAGAACCACCTGTCAAAGCATCAGCAAAAAAGTACCAGCGAAAAAGTATCAGCAAACCGCTTGTCCACATCGTATGCTTGCTTGTATAATTACAACTTTAGACATATGTGGTTATACACAGGGACAGGGTTGCCATACGGTCCCTATTTTTAATATTTTTTCTTATTTTTACATTACATTCTTGATTTGTCAGTTTCAGCAACGTTCAATACATTATTTAACCCCAAACGTTCGCCACCATGAATTGTGGCCTACTATGAAAACACAAATTGATTTACCACAAAAGAAAACCGTCAATTAAAACTTTTCGAAAATAACGGCTTAAATCCGTCTATCAACTTTATGGCAACCCTGGTATACAAACTACTTGATTGTGGCTATATAATAAGCTACAGACATTCTTGTCAAATTCGCTGTGCTACGGGGAAAATATTTTTACCTCCCAAAACTCTATACCTTGTTAAGATTTTTGCGTGTGAATTAGCAACCTATAGATCCTTTTACCCGTAAAACCACCCAAATATACTTCTCATTTATACAGGTTGTGCTGAAGTAACCCCTAATAACGGTTATTGGAACGATGACAGTTGTAGTATTTCGTACCCATACATATGCGAGAAGGAACTCGGATCGGTTCCAGGCGTGGTTCCACCGTCTACACCAATAAGTGGAAACTGCCCTGCAGGTAAAAATTTCATTCACTCTTTTATTCATGATAAAAAATAACAATGTAATTTCAAAATCTTATAAAGAAATTAACAACTGGAAAAAAATGTTATTTTGTTATTTTTACAACGTACATAAACCTGTTCAAATCTATAGTAAAAAGTATTTTTGGTTTGGTTGGTCTTTAGTGTTATTAAAAATGCTTTGTGTATTTTCAGGTTATGTGGGATATGGAAGTTACTGCTACATAGTTGGTGGTGATAATTACTATTCATGGAACATGGGTAGGGAATGGTGCACCAACAATTCAGCTGATCTAGCTACTATTAGCAACGAATACGAACAAGTAGGTTTCCTTCTGCAGTCAAAGAGCATTTTGTAGAAATTTGATTTTACTTACTGTTTATATAATTTCCAGACTTACATCGTAACTGTAGTAATATGTATAGTATAGTATTTTTTGGGCGTAGTGTTTTAAACAAATATACTTCTGATAATGGTTTGTTTACGACTGAAATTCTTCCTGCAAATCAAGTACGTTTGAATCCATTTTTTTGCAAAAAGTTTAAATGCAAAAAAACATTTTATATCTTTCTGAATTCCAATTAAATACATCGTATCATTATTAGGGAAATATGACAGTTAGTTACATATTCCCTTTAATCGGAAAAAAATGTTTGGCAATTGTTTGTGTTTTTTAGAGTTACAAAACTTCGCCTGTTTAAAGACAAAATTCTCCTGAACATAAACAACAAAGTTTTATCTCGTAGTTTTGTAACATTTTTTCCATTTTTAGCCAATTTATAATCAACACACTCTTTTCAGTAGCAAAAATCATTAGTTTTTGTAATTTACAGTCATTCCTTAACTACTGGCTGTGGGACATAGGAAGCAACTTCTGGATCGGTTTGTCGGATCGTGAACTTTCCAATGGCAAGTTTGTGTGGGTCGATCAGTCTGAGGTCGCATACACCAACTGGGCGCAGGGTGAACCGAGCGCTGGAGGGGTAAGCCAGTATTTTTACCAAACTCTGGCCCAAACTAACCTGTTACTATTGCCGGAAATCGCTAATATAGTAAATGAAAATCAAATTATGACATTTGACTTAATTTTGCATAAACCAAGGCCGATATTTTGATTAAAAACGCAGAATAAGAGATAATGAGCAAAAGTACAGTGTTTTTTATGTTCTTTTTTGACAAACGACCGTTTGGACTCAATTATAAACAACATAATCGTTGTATATTTTAATATGAAGATACTAAAACCAAGCAATTAAAAAAGTATTAAAAATATAGACAGACCTATGGAACATATGCTCAACCACGCAGTTTATATTTAAATTTAGATGGCAAAACTACTTTTAAACGATTTAGGACGTTTTTTAACACCGATTTGGCATTTGACTGATTTTTTTAATATACTTTGACAGGAAGGGTGTGTTGAAATCATGGCGAACGGGGACGGCTTGGGTACATGGAATGACTTGCCATGCACAAATGTGCTGCAGTATGTCTGCTCGATAAAGAAAGACCCTACTTTACCCGCCCAACCACCAGTCGAAAGTCCCATAGGCTGCCCATCCGGTTATACATCATTAGTTTCATGTCAAAGTTGCTACAAGCTCATTGATACGCCGATGTCCTGGACTGCAGCCAGACAAGCTTGTCAGAGTGAAGGTAAAAGTTTTTCCTTTGTAAATGTATTTTAGTTGATATGGGTATTGTCAATTGACATCTCAACGAATTTAGTAGTTCTTAGTTGGTGGTCCGAAAATCGTTGTAAATACACGAGACCGGACCTTTGTAAAAATGACTAGCTAGAATCACAGATTTTACAAGCCCAAATATCACTTCTTACAAAAAAGCTAGTTACAAGGTTTTAATTAAACTTGAAAATACGCTATTGGTTTGATGCACACATATATGCTATAGTATAGCAGATAATCGTCAAAACCTAAGAAAACACTAAAAAAGACAAATAAATTTGTGTTACAAAAATTAATTAAACTTTTTTAAGTATCATTGCAAGCTGGGAAATTAACATCTCTTGTCGGATTTCTCTTGTAAAGTTGTTGAAATAATAACTAACAAATAAACTTTTATTTTTCCTGACAGGCAGTGGTATTGACATTCTTAGTATTGACGAAATTTTCGACAATGATTTGGTTAAAAGCTGGTTTTGGACCGACATCACTGGCGACACCGTGTGGCTGGGAATGCAATTTACAGTTCAGGTAAAGATTTTCAAAAGCATTTTTAGTTTATTGTTTTGCATGTGTTTCGCAGTTGCAGAAATAAATGACACCAAGGTAAAACACACGAACATTCTAAAACCCGAAGTAATTATGCGGACGTTTGTATACTTGGGCTATAATTACCAAAACAATTCTGCCTCGAAAAACTTTGTAATACGTATAGAAGTATTGAATAATAAAAAACTGTTTGTAATACATATAGCCTATTAGAAGTATTGAATAATAAAATCAATTAACTTTTTTTTTCACGGGGTTCGAACCCAGGACACTCCCGAGGACGAATCCTGATCTGGGTTTTTTATGTCTATGTATGGGTCAGGCGCGCATTTAACTTACATTTTATGACAGTTGGCATTTAACACGTTGACTGCCAACTACGAGTTATCTCTTAGTTGCCGATCTAGCCAGGCTTGCCAGATACGAGTATACTCGTAGTAGACTTATTCGATTGTAACGCGCTTAAAACGAACTGGCGTCTCGAACTAACGTCGTGGATGCGTTGTGGCAACACCGAGACACACACAAGGTCTCAACTTTTTTTTATTTTAAGACTTACGAAAACGGAGCAACGGAGTTAACATTCACCTGGGCAGATGGTTATCCCAATTCTTACACCAACTGGGGACCAGACGAACCAAGTCAAGCTGCAATTGATACTGGAAGTGGATGTGTCCTTATGAACAGGTAAATATAGTAAAAACTGCAGCTTTGGGATGCTATGTTTGCCAAAACTGTATTCTACTGAGCCAAGGATATACTTCCTAGCGGGTAGTTTGTTTTAGTTCCAAAGTACTATTTATCATAATTTTTAAACTTTATTTTAAAGCTATATAGTTGCCATCCAGAAGTGATGTTGACGTATGACCTACCTTTACCAAAATTCACTTTATTTCTGTGTTGTTTTCGGGGGGGGGGGGGGGGGGGGGGGGGGGGGGGGAGTTGCCATCCAGAAGTGGTGTTGACGTATGACCTACCTTTACCAAAATTAACTTTATTTCTATGTTGTTTTCTTCGATAATAAAATGGGTAAACCAAAACCTATAATTTTAAGTTATGTATGCAATATTTAACTACTATAACATTTAAA
This sequence comes from Phallusia mammillata, assembly GCA_003260075.1. Lineage (NCBI taxonomy): Eukaryota > Metazoa > Chordata > Ascidiacea > Phlebobranchia > Ascidiidae > Phallusia > Phallusia mammillata. The sequence continues at coordinate 4,448 of QLIY01002502.1, read as the reverse complement.
AATTTAATGACAGGGATTAGGGCTTTCACAATGAGCTTTAGTAAAAATTATTAAAAAAGTAAAAAAATTAGTAAAAATATAAAAATTTTGTAAAAAATCTGAAAACCAAAAAGCCCCCTTTCGATTAAAATCCTGTTCTCGCCGTGTGTGTCCATTGCCGCCTCCTTTTATAATATAACGTTGTCGTTGGTTTTAGGGACGGTACATGGTCTGCTGTGCCGATGACCGGCGGCACATCTTGTGGTACCCCTATGTCGTTCGTGTGCAAGAAAACGATGGGGGAAATACCCACTGTCCCCGACTTGGGTGAGGGTAAATGTGACCCAAGTTTCTTCCATTATGACCAAAACTGCTACTTTGTTGAGGTGAGATTGTTTTGCCTATGTTTATAAGTTTTTCATTTAAAACACTCGGCCCAAATAGACGTAAAAGCGACATGCTTTATTTTTTAAACTATTCGACAAATGCTCATGTCATCATCAGAGATATATAGAGGTCACATCAGTTACACCTTTATTTGATTGTTAACAATTGTTAACAAAACCACCAAGTTCATTGCCCAACGATGGCTAATTTAGAATTTCTAATCTGACCCAAACTCAAACACTTTTTACTTGTTGAACAAGTTCTGTCTATTTATTTTAGAGTTAAAAGCGAGGCATATACTGTAGGTTAAAACCCGAAATTCGTTTGGCTTATTGGGTGGTAAGCTGACTTTGCAACACAAAAATTGTCAGAAAAGCTACTGTGATAAAGTATATGTAATGTACAGCTCTATCAACAAATCATTGACGTTCAATGCGGTTTCACTTGTTATGAAAAAGATTAAGTCCTCATTGGGATGGAGGTTGAATTCGAGCCCGAAATTTAAAGCACAGTTAGTTTATACAGCTTTACACTTTGTGTTCTACAATAGTGTAACTTTCTTCTATTAAAATAATAAAACGCTAGGCCTATTGAAGGTGTCATACCGAATCAGTCGGTCCCCAAGCATTCCCATATGACAAGGCACAGATACGAACCCACGACACCAGCCTTCCCAGGCTTCATGCAACTAATTCCGACTTCATCTCTCCTAAAAGATTGTGACATGTTACTGATTTACAGTTTGGCCTTACTGACGAAACAACACGGTCATGGTACGAGGCTTCTTTCGCTTGTGAGTCGCGGGGAGCTCTTCTGAGCAGTTTCCACAGTCATGAAGAGGTTATGGCCGTTATACAAGCTATTAGTGGAAAGCCATCACATAATCTGTTCATTGGACTCGAAAGCAACGGGTTTGGTATGTTTTGGTAAATTTTTTATTACGAAGTGTATTTAGTTGCAGTTGTTAAATTTCCAGCAATTTTTAGCTGTAAGATTTGTTTTTTAGGTGTTTTTGACCAGTCTTGACGAAGTTGCCATTATTAATGCTGATTTTGAAAAGGCTCATGATCATTTAAACCATGCATAAACTGCATTTTTTCCTTTTTTTGTAAACTCCCAACTATTGACTGTTATTTAAACCAGGGTGAATTTTTTGCAATTAAATCACAGCACCCGAAAAAACATTCTTACCTTTTAACCCTTGTCACGCTGAACCTGTTGTAAAAATGTAAAAATCGACGTTCACACAGACGGGTGGCAGTGGAAGGACGGTACTGGGGCCGATTACTTCAACTGGGGTGAAAATGAGCCGAACGGACTTGACGATGAAGAGTGTGTAGAAATGTACCCGTGGGACGGAACGTGGAATGATGTTTCATGTTTCGAAAATCGTGGATACGTTTGCAAAGCCCCACAATGTAAGATTTGTGCACGACCAAACTTTTCAAATTTGCACCATTCCAAATGTTTTTCTAATTATTAAAGAAATCAAAAAGACAAGATGTGAATAGATAAAACTCAACAAATGATGGAAACGCAGACCCCTCAATTTACCTTGTTTTTGTTTTTCAGCTTACACACGTTGCAGCATCCATATTTCACAAAGAGTTGATTGTGGTTATGATGGAATAGATGAAGATTATTGTGTGAATAGAAGAGGTTGCTGCTGGGACGAAACTTATGTGAGCGAGCAATTCAGCGGCTGCTTCTACCCTGAAGGTAAAAAATATTTTATATACCTAACTCATTTACTGTGTCCGTAACATAAAAAACGAATTTGGATCAAGTAATCCATTATTTCTGTTTTGCGCAGGGTTTTTTAGTTAATGTAAATTACAGAAAAATAATTAATCTAAAAAACATTTGCTAACCTAATTTGGATCATAAAAATTCGTCAACTTTATTTGGATTTTAAGATCAAATTTACGATAGTAATGACAAACATAACGACAAATGGACGTAAAAAGGTGACATGGTATATTATTTAAATGTTTCGGCAAATGCTCATGCCATCATCAGTGATATGAGGGGCTACATCAGTTACACCCCTTTATAACCACTTGGGTCACTAAAAATATTGATAAAAAGGTCCAAAACAAGCGTCGCAAAAATAACGATAAATACAAAGGGTGCGCAGCTGTGTCATAAAGTTGTAGCGAGGTGTAAACTACTTGCTTGTGTGCAATGTATGGCGAACAGGTGCAGACCAACCGAATAAAATACAACAATTTCAAGCATTAACTAAATTTAGACCAAACTCAAAAAATCATTATTGTACAGGATCCGTTATCGGACCATCTGGCGAACCAATACAACCATCTAAAGAACCAGTCGGTGGTGGCGGTGGTTTATCTGGTGGTGCCATCGCCGGGATTGGGGGGGGGGGCAGTTGTAGATGGGTCATCAGTAACTCTAAAATTATAGTTACCGAAATTTCCGGCGCCTGATAATGATGGTTGTTAAACTTTCTCATGTTTCTAACCAAACTCACATGACTAAGAAATGGAATTATTTTAGCTGGGGGGGGGGGGAGTTTTGGCGCTGGTTGCTTTAATTGGAGGCGGGGTCTATTACTTCCAAGGCGACTCAAAGTCTATGCCCTCTATGAGTATGCCAAGTATACCAACTATGCCATGGAGTTCATCTGGTGCCGCAGCGAGCCCCAAACCAACGAGCGAAGTGAAAGGTGGCTTCGATAACCCGATGGCCTTAGGCGACGTAAGTATTAAAAACTAGCTTAATACTGTAGTTGTTGATGGGTCATCAGTAACTCTAAAATTATCGTTATCGAAATTTCCGGCGCCTGATAATGATGGTTGTTAAACTTTCTTATGTTTCTAACCAAACTCACATGACTAAGAAATGGAATTATTTTAGCTTTGAGTTAAGTTAATTTGCTTTTAAGTGACGCTAATTGATTGTTAAAAAAACGTTTATACGATATCACATACAAGCTTATATAGTCTAAATACGTTTTTGTTTTTGATATAGATAGGTCATTGACTATCTAATTTGCGTTGCTAATTTATGTAAATAGAACTTTTATCACATGTGTTTAGTACACGACTTGGCAACCTCTTTAAACGCGCAATATTGGAATAACTTTATTCTCAAATATCTAAACACAAGCCAATTTTTATGCGTTGCAGGACGGACAATACTCAGTGGCGTAACAAGCATTGATCGGATGAAATGGACGTTTTGTACATAGAAATATTACACCTTCAATCTTAAACTGTGCATTTATGATGGTATCGTAACATGCGTATTGTGCAATCTTTTGTTCGGGCCAGTGCAATTGTATAATCACTTTTGATGTTAACTTTGTGTAATGTGTGTTTTGTGTGCATCAGATGTTTACAAGAGCATGTCTCGTTTTTTGTTTCGCGTCCGTTAAGCTTTGTTACAAAACAGACAGTTGCCAATGCAAGAAAATAAGTTTCAGGTTTTTTAGTTGTTTTGAAACAAACACATAAATTTTGCGATACATTATATTGATAATTCCGATGTCCGCCATTGACGTGCAAAGAACACGCATACAGCATTAGTTCAAAAAGTGAGAGAAACAATATAAAAACCGAACAACATCGTAATATTTTGGTTTCGTAAAGTTCGTTTTTACAAAACAAAACAGAGAGGGATCCGGATACGGTTTGGATTCAAAATGAAAAACGAATTGGGAAAAATCTTAAAGTCGTCTCAGCAGAATGGTGCTTATAACTCTGTCGGAACATTCAATATTTGAACAAAAAAGCTACGGAACATTTTCTACAAGAAACCCAAATGCTAGATACAGCTATTCGTTTTTTTGGGGTTCAAAAAATTTAACAAACATTTATTCAAATTTAATTTCCGATTTTTGAAAAAAACCTAAGGCTATAGCCTTTCCGTTTTTACGATTTTGTGGGGTCAAAAAATTTGAAGAAAAATCCGGTTTACGCGGGAATATTCCAGTTTCAAACCGGTTATGACCGGTTTCTGCCTCCTACCGAACCTCCAAACCGGTTTTAACCGGTTTTTGAAATCGAAAATTTTGACCCGATTTGTGAAAAAAATCTAAGGCTATAGCCTTTCCGTTTTTT
>QLIY01002501.1:4719-18660 GCA_003260075.1 Phallusia mammillata | reverse complement strand
CATCATTTGGGTTGCAAGCGGGCCTGCTTCAAACCGACAAATACAAGCGGCGCTGACTATAGGACTAGAAAAATACAATCTTGAGCTAACGTTTCGCAGCCTGTGCACTGCAAAGAAAGATGAGCAGGTAGAATTTCTGGACGTAATGCATATCTGTTTTCCCCAAAATCCTTTCGGATTTATTTTGACTGATTTTGTGAAGCCAATTGCAATCAATCGGCTTTTTTTACACAGAACGTCCCATCATCCGCTTAACATATTCAAGTCCATTGTTGTTGGGGGAGGCGAGGAGATTGCGAAGACTGAACGAAAATGATGAGCTCTATAATACCAGCTTGGAAAGACTGCAGCAGGAATGTATTCGCTCGCACTTTCCGAAAAATCTTGTAACAAACAACCTCAAATTGCCAAAACCTGGACTTGGGACATGACAAAGGCAACAAAGTCACAAACAAACAAGACCATAAGACTTGTATGGCCAACTGTTTTCCCTAAGTCCCTAAAGGTGTCTGGAAAGGGAAGAAACCTACAACCAAATGCTTGCGTGGTTTACAAACGGCCAGCTACACTAGGACGAATATTAACCAACTACAGGCGCATTGCTTTGGAAGAGAGATACTCGAAGACAGCAGGGAGGTCCCATCCATGCAAACACTGCGGCCTTTGTGGGCATTACAGCAAGTTCAAATCAATGGTGAGTTGGTGACCGATACCACCACAATCAACACACTCGCTGGTGAAGTCCGTCTCATACAAAACCCCAGTTGTCGCGACTACGGCATTTATGTAGCTAATTGCAATGAATGCAATGCTTGCTATGTTGGCCAGACCAAGAACCAGTTTTCTGTACGATGGCGCGGACACAGAGCGACTTGGAAAACGTTTAATTACACCGAAAAGAATGACAAAGCAGCATAACTGCGACGACATTATGCAAGCAAACACATTTAAAACGGAAACCGGACATCGCTACTTGTTTCTGCATTACCTTTGTGGAAAGCCCTAAAAAAGAAAATTTAGACATGTGCGAGGCCAAATGGCAAAGGATATTAGACGCCCAAATAAATATTCAGGAAATGGTCCTGCCTCGAGTACGGTAAAAACTCCATCGGCACTCACCGCTGTTGTTATCTCCCTGCACGCGCCTACCTGTTCTACCCTTTGCGTCTTATCTTTATTTTTTTTCTCACTTGATCCGGTGCCAAGAGTTGCGCTGGTTTTGTTTTGAGGTTGGTTTACTGCTTTTAGTTTAATTTATTCATTTTAGCGTGTTTGTTTTAGCACTCATTTTCGTATCGATTTGTATTTCGATTACAGGAACTGATGATGCCACAACATTCGATAAGTTTTTCACCAAAATTACACAGGTTCATTCCCACTCCACGAGACATGCTGATGGCGAGAACCTCTTTATCCCTAGATTTCAAACAACCCTCGGCCAAAAGTCTCTACATTACCGTGGTCCAATAATTTGGAACGATATTCCCACTAAAATTAAAAACCTTGGTTTACACTCTTTTAAAGTTCAATTTAAAGCCAACTTATTGCAAAACTATCAATGTTGAAGGTCAAACCACTATTGTTTACAAATATCAAACTATGTGCATGTTTCCTTGACTCCCTTATCAGTAGTTGGTTGTTTTACGTACAACGGTTCGTGTTTAATAAGCATATGATTTTGATAGTGCAATGCATAGTTTGGATTATTTGTCCTGTGTTTATTATTTTTTATATATATACATATATTATCTTTGTTATAACTTTGCTATGTGTTATTGTTGTCGGTTTTTGATCACTTTGACGTCTTTGATGATATGTTACGTCGCGGCTCCAATGTTTAACACCACACTGCCAATCCTACTGCATTGTCTTGTATTTTTTGTCTTCTTCAGCTCATTTCCATTACTTTTCTCTTTTATGCAACATAAAATCCTGTAACTTTATATGTTTAATTACGTTTTCTGGGGGGCATCTTGACTCGAAAACCGAAAGGTTAATCGATGCCTCCTTACCATCACTTTCCTGTTTAATTTCATATTTGCGCTCCCTGGTAAAAATAAACGATTGATTGATTGATTGATTGATATAGGCGAAATATATATTCCTTTATTCAACCGACTGATTCTGTTTTACCAAGGATTTTATCGTCCATTGGTTTTAGTGTATTAACGAGGTACTTACGTTTCCTTATGCAACAATTGCGGCAATATGTCACCAGCTGCAACATCTCTCATTGCCAGTAAAAAATTTGTTAACTTTTCACGTAAATTTTTTTTCGTCTGCAGTCTTGGCTAACTCGGGCTTTCTTACTATAAAAAGAGTGATTTGTTGGCCGTTGGTCTTTTGCCCTTTGGTAGGACGATAGGCATCCTGGAACTGAACAATTACATGGCGCCATCGCTTGATTGAAAGGGGGGGGGGTTGGTTCAAAAGGTGCAAACTACAATCTACCGCGGTTTGTTTTGGCCAAAAAAACTAGAAGCGTTCATGCGTGTCCAATGAAAACGTAACAGTGGAAACAAGGTAGAGCTACTAACACGATAACGAGGATCTACCCCCAAAAGGACCTAATTTTCGGTAGGTGGCGCAATAGAGCATTCCGCGCCAACAAGGCGTATTATTGAAAGTGTACTTATATTATTTGGTCGTGGTGTAGTTTAATTATGTTGTGTTTGTTTCATAAAATGGAAATTAAATTCATTAATTGTCATGCAGAGCAATAGCGTTAAATTCATAAAATGGACATTAAATTCATAAAATGCACTAACTGTCATGTGGAGCTGCTGCAGCAGCGAGCTGACAGCAAAGTGAGTTGTTTTAAATTGCAAAGTAGTCGTTAAAAATCTAGCAAGAGAACTTAATTCATTGTGTTTATTATACAGATAAATAAATAAAATGAAGGTAATACAGTTAATTGTTAATTAGGAAATCTGTGTGCCAAATGATTTAACATAAATAGAAATGCTGTATATATGTTCAATTTTACAGATTTATGCCTTACCGGCAGTTTAGGGCCCTACCACACAGTAAGTGACCTGTTTATAATCATTACCATACAATGTGTTACTATTATATGTCTTATATTTCACAGACAAAATAAAATATCCCAAAATGCAAAGTAAGCAAAGTGGTGTAACTGAAATTTGGTGTAATTAATCCATCTATTGCATTATTATTTACAGATGGCTTCCCAGAAACAAATTTCATCATAGAAGTAAGACCGTTTTTTTTCAAATATGCCTGTTTAGAAAATAGATGACAACATTGTGTTTTTAGACTTAAGAAGAGTCCCATTAAAAAATAAAGTAAGTATGTGACATAACAGTGGATTTCAGTAAGGTGTTTGTGCCAATTGATTATGTCTATGATAGAGCTAATGACATCACCATTTTTGTAGACACCAAAACAGGACACCCCGGCAGAAAATGTAAGTTTTTGGAATTATTAATAACAGTTGGTTTCAGTAAGGTGTTTGTGCCAATTGATTATGTCCATGATAGAGCTAATGACATCGCCATTTTTGTAGGCACCAAAACAGGACACCCCGGCGGAAAATGTAAGTGGGGGGGGGGGTTTTTTTTCAAATATGCCTGTTTAGAAAATAGATGACAACATTGTGTTTTTAGACTTAAGAAGAGTCCCATTAAAAAATAAAGTAAGTATGTGACATAACAGTGGATTTCAGTAAGGTGTTTGTGCCAATTGATTATGTCTATGATAGAGCTAATGACATCATCATTTTTGTAGGCACCAAAACAGGACACCCCGGCGGAAAATGTAAGTATGTGTGTATTATTATTAATAACAGTGGGTTTCAGTAAGGTGTTTATGCCAATTTATTATGTCTATGATAGAGCTAATGACATCATCATTTTTGTAGGCACCAAAACAGGACACCCCGGCGGAAAATGTAAGTATGGTAAAAGCTCTTTAAGTGTAAAGTTTTTTGAAACTGTTGCTGTGCTTTGCAGAAAGAAGAGAAATAAAATGAAGAAGTTGTTTATGGTGTCTTTTTTGAAAGTTTTAAAGTAAAGATAACAATGCACTGGTGATCACAACAGTGATTGTTAAAGTGTCTGCATAATGTGTTCCATATACACAAGTTCTTTGGCAGTTATGTTTATGATGAAAAGATAACAATATTTAGGATTTTATTTACTAATATGAGAACTTATGTAAACTATCGTAAGAATTCCAACCACACCCATGGGGCTCTCATTTGTGGTCGTTGGAATTTTTGATAACCCAGACGCCTCGCCAGTAGCCCTATGAAACTGGGGGTTTGTAGTACAACCACGCCTGTTGAGCGTGTAAGCCTTGGGTTTTTTAACTGCCCGCCGTCGTTAACGCCTTCTGATCCGACGCCGACGGGTTGTTACGTATGCAAATGCACACCGCGTCGGAGCATACGAAGAGAAGCGATTTTTAGAGCTCGCCCCGACGCGAGAAGTGCTTGCTACGACGGCCCGATCGAGTAGAAATCAATCCTACTTCGTCGGGGCGTCGTAACTATGGGGCGCCGTTTATAAAAATATCAATGACATTTCTAAAAAGCCTTTTTTGCCCAAATAATGAAGCCCTTTGTAAAAATATGCATGTGTAAAGAACCACGTCATTTTGATTTAGCTATATCAGAATGGGAATGCCATTCCGATTTAGCTATATCAGAACGGGAATAACAGTTCCATTCCGATTTAGCTATATCAGAACGGGAATGTCATTTTCATTTCGATTTAGTTAAATCAGAACGGGAATAACATTTCCGTTCCGTTTTAGCTATTTCAGAACGGGAATGCCATTCCGATTTAGCTAAATCAGAAGAGGAATAAAATTTCCGTTCCGATTTAGCTAAATCAGAACGGGAATGCCATTCCGATTTAGCTAAATCAGAACGGGAATGCCATTCCGATTTAGCACTGAACCATGACGAACTGAGTGATGGACCGGACCATAATAACCAACGGGGTGTAAGGACTTAAATTACATGCAACGTTTCGGGGTTTGTCTAATTCGCAACCGGTCAGAAATCTGCTGTTAGTTGACAACTGTAACATATTATTTAATTGCAATCAATTAGGTTAGGAGAGGTAAATACAGTTAAACATTAGCAATGCAATGAACGAACGGTGTGGATAATCTCGGTTCCAAAACCAGAAATATGGAACGTGGACGTCGTAGAGGCGGACCTGCATGTGTTTTATTATGGTTAGTTTGGTAACATCCATGCAAGAGCATTTTTTTATTTTCTTTATTCTACTTCAAGGGAAGGCCAAAAAAGCAAGTTCCGATGGACAGGTTGTTGGAACTTTTGCAACTTAAAGTCTCAATTACAAAAATTGCAAAAATCTTGGAAATTTCCCGACCAATTGCACAAAGGGTTATGAGAGAAAACGATGTGGATATTAATCAGTACAGGTATATCATGAACTTTGTTTTGGTTCTAAATGAGTATACTGTATCTGATCAATGTGTATACACAGGTTCAAAAAGTACATTTTCTCAAGGTCGGGTATTTATTTTGCAGTTCGTTGACCAATAATGAGTTGGATGATGTAGTCCGCAACATAAAACAAAACCACCCAGCAGCTGGAGAGGCAATGATGAAGGGTCATCTTCAATCACAGGGTATACGTATCCAAAGAAAAAGATTGCGTCAGAGTCTTCACCGAGTTGATGGCGAGGGGATCCATGCAAGACAGCTGACTACAATAAGCAGAAGGACCTACACTGTTCCGTGTCCTAATTATATTTGGCACATAGATGGAACACATAAGCTCATAAGATGGAAATTTGTCATACATGCAGCTATGGATGGCTTTAGTCGTCTCATTACATTCTGCCACTGTTCAACCAATAACAGATCATCTGTAGTGTTAAAATTGTTTAAGGAAGCTGAAGCAAAATATGGTTTACCATTACATGTTCGATCCGACTATGGAGGAGAAAATGTGCAAGTGTGGAATTACATGCTAGAAAAGCATCAGAACTATCATGCAGTTATTACTGGAAGCTCTGTCCATAACCAGCGCATTGAAAGGTTCAACCGTGATATAAACACACAAGTTGTAAATAAATTTTACAATGACTTTTTCTTTCTTGAAGAAAGTAATTTGCTTGACCCAACAAATGATACAGATTTGTTTTGTTTACATTTTGTGTTTTGCCACATCATTAATAAGCGAATCCAGGAGTTTGTTAATGCTTGGAACAAGCACAGTCTTTCCACTGAAAAAAATTGCACTCCTGAACAGTTGTTTCATCTTAACTTACATTTACTTCAACTGCAAACTTTAAACGATACTGGTAAAATAGATAGTGAGGATATTGTATGCCCAGGTACAAGTTCTGTTGAAGTAGACGCTATTCCCCATTTACCACATGAATGTGTGAGTGAGCTACAGGACCTATTGCAGCAAAACTCTAATCTAGATGGAATTATTTTGTATAAAAATGCAGTCAATAAAACGTTGGAATATTTAATCCGGACACAACACAATGCTTTGGTAGTGTAAATTTGATGCATGAACTAATGTAACAGTTTTTTGATTTGCATGTTTTGAAAACAATACAAAAATGTGCCAGCAAGATGTCATTTATTTCGGGTTTAAATCCAGGTAGTGACCAGAAAAGCACTGGCTAAAAAAGATCAAAAACAAAAGAACACCCAACTAGCCATTTCAAAGGATCCAAAATATCAGGGTAGATTTGTGTTATATTTCAGTTAAGCAACACCAAATCCGGGGGAATTCAGGATTGCAAAATCCATTGCTTCTTTGAAGTTTTCATACTTGCTGTATCTTGTGGGTACAGTCAATATGTTCGCACAAGTGTTTGCCAAAGGGTACATAGACTCGTTCGAGAACTCAATGGATGGAGTTGGAGAAAAACCAAGAGGAGGCACTTGATCTGCCCCAGTTGCAAATATTAAAATTTCTTTTATTGAACATAAGGATTCCCCATCTGAAATGAAAGTCAAAACACAAGTCATGTGTTGTATGCTAATGTGCTGAATGTGAATACCTTCAACATCCAGTATGTAATCCCTCCAGAAGGAAACCGCCCGATTTTCCTGGCATCTTTCGTTGCTTCCAGGTTCTGATAGATTTAAATTGATGAAAATTGAGTCAACAATTTCTATGCCACTCAATGGTTTATTGTTTTGCCACAGAAAAATATCCTCAAATCCATTTGGTGCCAATTTTGCCTTATGTAGCAAATTATGTGTCATTAGACCAAGTCTAAACCTTGAAATAAACAAAAACCTCTTACTGTCTCAGTAATATAAATCATTGCTTTTAAGCCATACCTGGCCAATAACTCGGTAAGGCGATCCTCTGTATAAAATTTAATTGCTTTTTCAACAATGTCATTTTTGCATGACAGGTCCTTCACAAATGTAATGGAACCACAAATAGACAAGAAATCATCCATATCTGACAATGCCACATTTAATTCCTCTACTGTATCAGTATTTTTGATCTGTTGACAAGTTGAATTTATCTTACAAAGTTGACAGTTTAACATACAAATACTATACAATTGAATTAGCGCTTACTTTTGTTAACTTGGAAAACAAGACAGGGTCATTTATAGTTGCAAGAGCGTCCAAAAAATTTCTTGATCTATCAAGAACTTGATCATACAATAACTGGGAAAAAAAGCGTGGAGCAGGCCCACCATGAATGATTGAAAGGGAGATAATACACCCATACACATAATACAGGTCCTTGGCAATTGCTATAAAATAAACACAACTATTAATTTGGTAGTATTTTTCATTCTTAATTTGCTTCAATATACCGTAACAAAAGTACACATTTTACAAAGTTGTTTGCTAATCAACAAACTGTAGAACTAAGGTATATCTAATGTACTATTATGTACCTGTTTCATTTCTTGTGAGAATTTTTGCTGTTTCATTTCCTTCAAATATTATGCTGTTTGCCACAGCTTGCATTACTAATCTTAAAAATTCTCTGGTAGGTCCACCTGCATCTACAGCACCCTCAGACTGGCCAATATCATCACTAAATTTCACACTCATTCTTGCATTAGCACAAAAACTTTTTCGCTTTATGGCACGGACAGCACAGTCCAGAACATTTTGGCGATTGACATTAAAGAAGTTTACTTGACTTTCATCGATGCTGTCTCTAATACACCTTATAGACTCATGAGCAGATAATTCCTCAACTTGGCACCTTCAGAAACACAGTTAATTAACCTTCTTTGTACCAAATATTGCTACCATGTGTCAAATTCCAAACTCATCGAAAAAACTAACACTGAAACATGTACCTATCTTTGTTTGGGGTTTCTAGCAATGAAGCCTCAATTGCCTCTTGAATCAGAGTGTCCTCATCAATTTCCTCAGATATCAAGTTTACATAATCCCTAACAACATAAGTGCAATTTGGTAACCAATACACAAACATACCTGAAGTTATTTTGTTGTGTGCAAGTCAATTTTAGTAATTACAAATAACCACAAAAAATTAAGAGATAAATTTAAGTGTCCACTTACATGTACAAAGAAGGTGTCTGACATGTGCCAGGTTTGGTATTTGAGCACTCCTGTAAACACAAAATATTTTTGCAATAAAAAATAATTTGAAATGTTAGAAAATCTAACTAGAAAGTTTTGCTCACCCCACACTTGAAATCTTCATCTAAAACTGAATTATATTTATGCAAAGAAATGTTTGAACATGTTTTGTCACCTTTCTGCAAATTATTTATAAAATTGTCATTCCCTATTGTTTTATGATTGTTAATTTGACATTTACATACTCATATTACCTCAACAGTTTTTTCTGTCAAAAGATTCATGGAGGATTTCAAAAGTTGGTGTTCTTTTTGTACAGTGACGTAAATAATGCTTTTACCGAGTGAAAGCACTGCAGCAGCATCCCATCTAAATGATTCACTTACTTTTGGCTTAACAAGTACTTTCAAACCAGGCAAATTGCTGAGATAATCAAACTGTAGTAAATCTTTTGACAATAATGGTGTTTGAAATGGAGTAAATTGACTTTTGAAAACATCTGAAATCTCTCTTCTTACTTCCTGTTCAGACCAGCTGTTACTTATTGAAATCTTTGCAACTAACCCAATAGCAGCAAGTTCACTTCTGTTTTTTCCTCTTGGTATTTTAAACGCAATGTTGTGCGAGTTGTTTTGTACTTGCTCCATTATATTTGCAGGTATGCAAATTATAGTTCGGGTGTAATACATTGTTTTTGGTTTTGTTCGTCTTCTACCTCCTTTTACTGCGGTTGGCACATACCTAGATCCTCTTTGTTTTGTGCACGAGGGTAGTGAATGTTTGTAATCCTGCCAAACATTTTTATTTTTTTCAACAAAACCAACCCAAATAGCCGAATTAACCGAATGAAAAACACTAACTGTCATATACAAAACTACCTTTCTAAAATCGTCATCATCACTGTCAGATTCTATAAACAACAGCTTTGTTGCTTCATTTCCACCAGGCCTTGTCACCTAATTTAAAGTACAACATGTTTAAATGATAATGCTAGTGATTATATACATTTAAATGCAAAAAATACCTACAGGGCACAAAGTTTTTATTTGTTTTAACTTTTAAGGTGTCAAATACTGAATGATATTAATCCAACGAGAACCATTTGGGAGTGTAAAAATGTTTGGCCTAAAGATAACTTCTTTTTGTATGGGTGTTACCTAATGTAAATCAACTGGCAGAATTGAAATTTAGTTTACTTTTGATGGTTGTTCATGGTTGGGTGTCAGTGTCACTGGTCCAATTTCATCAGTTGTGGAAGAGCATGTTGGAGAAGCCGAATTGTTGGTTACAGTACCAATAATTGCTGCAGCAAAGTCACCTACAGCTTTTTTTATGTGCTCTTGCAGGTTTGCATCCATATTATCGTTTCGCCCAAAAAAACGAACTGAAACAAATCCTACGTGATAACGAGTACCTTCTATGTTACACCCACCGGGAGTTCACATAAAAATATTTTTTTTCTGGTTTTGGAACCGAGATTTTTCACGCCGTTCGTTCGCTGCATTGCTGATGTTTAACCGTATTTGTCACTATCAGTCCTAACCTGTTTGGTTATATTTTTTATAAAATGGTACAGTTGTCAATGAACAGCTGATTTCTGAACGAAATCAGAAACGTAGCATGTAATTTAAGCCCCAACACCCTGTTGATTATAATGGTTCGGTCCATCACTTAGTTCGTCATGGTTCAGTGCTAAATCGGAATGGCATTCCCGTTCTGATTTAGCTAAATCGTAATGATTTAGTTAAATCGGAATGGAAATGTTATTTCTGTTCTGATTTAGCTAAATTGGAATGGCATTCCCTTTCTGATATAGCTAAATCGGAATGAAAATGTGANAATTGTGAGAAACATACTGAACTTTACACAAGACTCTACAGAGGCCTAACCTTTGGGAATAATGGAGACGACAAAATTACTCTTCTTGCCGAAAACCCCCCCCGGCCCAACACTAAAATAACCCTTTTTCCAGTCCCCCTTCAGTTTAACGAGAGGCATCTCATTCATATTTTCGAAACATATGGATGGGGAAATTACTACAAGCACACATTCCTAACACAAAGAAATTTCCCTACAATATGCAACGGCCATCTGAACTTATTCCTTGAAAGAATTGAACTATCCAATAAACAAAGTGAAATAACAGCATTTGGGCATACAATTCAAGTCGTAAAGCCGGGAGAATCATTCGGTCCGGTTTGCCAAACCTGTAAGCAAAGAGGTCATTGGTCTAACCAATGCATAAAAAGGGACCAATGTAAACTCTGCGAAGCGTCCGATCATAAACTGTCTGACTGCCCATACGCTTCGCCTATAGAAAAGCAGGGCGCAAATATCTCCAATTCTACAAAAAATGCCAACCAAAAGCAACAGAACAAATTTCAGAAGAACAAACAATCTACCCCCCTTGGCTTCCAATTCAGCAACAAAGGACCAGAAAATTTAGCCCACTTCATTGCAGGTTTCGAACAAAAAAAGACACAAATCCTAAACCAACCAATAAACCCTGAGTCGGAAAAACAAAAAGAAGCTCTTCCAGATGTCTCAAATTCTAGTCTTCCTCAAACCAGAACACCACAGCCCATCAGGAACATCCCACCGTTAGAAGTCTTAATAAATTCTGCACCACTAGCGTTGCAGTCTGCACCTGAAAACCCCCCTTCACCATCCAACCAGACACCAAAATCCGACCAAAACCTATCTGGCAATCAATCAAACCAAAGTCCTACACTTAGAAATCTCTTTGCAGTTGGCGCCGCCAAAAATTACTTTTCGGTTCACATTCCAGCTCTTCTATGGATGAAATACCTCAGACTCCGTTACATACCCCCCTTCAGCCAAACAAAGATGCACTCCAAAACGCCCAAGTTATTCCCAACGCAACTATCAGCCCTGACGAACACACCTCTCCCATCGAATCTTCTCCTGATGATAATGAAGCTTTAATAATCAACACAGATGAATCTGCAGAGCAAAGCAAAGAAGAAGAAAAAGGCGAAGAACAAGAAGACAAAGAAGAAGATGGAGGAACAAAGCGGAAGTACAGCAGCAGCAGCAGTGGCGATAACAGTTTAATCAACAGAGAAACTAAAAAAACTAAAAACAGAACACTCTCCTCCTCCTCCTCCTCCTCCCCCCTCTAAATTATCATGGCGCACAATAATCTAAAAATTTTATCCTTGAACACAAACGGTTTCGAACGCAATTATAATCACATTGAAAATTTCATACGTAAATCGAATTCGGATATCTTTTTGTTTCAAGAAGTACACAAATTAAACAAAACTTTTTTCGAAAATTGGTCTTTGAAAAACAATTTAATATATTTCTTTAACTCTCATTGGTCTAACCCATTCCAAAAAGAACATAAATTCGACGGCACCCTAATTTTAATAAAACAAAGTGTTGGGCAAGATATAAATTTCCAACACGAAATAATAATTGACTACCGCATCCAAAAATTAACCTTTGTTTTTAATAATATCCCAATAGTTTTAATCAATTTATATCTCCCATCCGGAAACCTTGCACTCTACAAAAGAATAGAACATATCCATAAAATAAACGATGTTTTAGAAAAGCACCAAAACCAAGCCCAAATCCTTGGCGGCGACTTCAATCTACTTGACGACAAAATTGATTCATTGACTTCCGCGTATCAAATCAAAAGCGATACCCTAAATTGGCGACAAACAATAAAAAGATTTAAACTTACCGACTGCTTTCGTTTCTTCTACCCAAATAAAAAATTCTACACCCGAATAGGAAACAAATCCTCGACCCGTTTAGACAGAATCTACTGCAACACATATCTTTTAAGCAAAGTAATTAAATTCGACCACCACCAATTTATATTTTCCGATCATTGTTACGCGCCCTCCACGACATTCAATTTCAATCTCAATAAACAATGGGGTAAACCCTCTTGGGAATTAAACTCGGACCTTTTAAACGACCAAAATTATAACGTTTTAATTAATAACCTTATATTAGATTTCGAAAATGAAAAAGATGAAATAGATAACGCCATAACTTGGTGGGAAAAATTAAAACGCAAAATTAAAAAGAAATCAATTACTTTCGCGATTGAGAAAAGAAAAAACGACAAAAAAAACCTCGAACAAAACCAAAACGAACTCGATGACCTTGTAGGAAAAATGGACCCAAATAACCTTGAAGCTAATATAAAATTCGTTGCAATTAAAAAGAAACTAAAAACCCAACAAGAAAAAGAAATGAAAGGTGCGCAAATAAGATCCCGCGTTAAACAAGTAACAAACGAAGAACGACCTGACAAAATTTTCTTTAGAGTCGAAAATACCAAACAAGAAGCAACCAGTATAAGAACGCTGAATATTAATAACAGAATGGAAACGGACCATGACCAAATTATAAACGAGGTGCATAATTTCTACGCAAACTTATGGCAAATCAAAAGTAAATCGACAGCAAATGCGCAAAATCATTTCCTTCGTAATATTAAAACTGATGTAACTGACGATTTAAGCCAAACTTCCCCTTTGACCCTTATCGAATTAGAAACCTCAATAAATGCTATGAATCTCAATTCGTCACCCGGTCAAGATGGCATACCAGTTGAATTTTATGAAAAATTTTGGCCCCTGCTAAAACATAGTTTTCACGAATTGACACAAAATATATACCTTCAAAAAGAACTCCCCAAATCATCTAAAAATGCGATCGTTAAACTAATTCCAAAAAAACAGGATAAAACCCTTGTCAAAAATTGGCGACCAATATCACTTTTAAATTCGGACTATAAAATTACAAGTAAAACTATCGCAAACCGCTTACAAAACGAACTCAAGAATAAAATTGCAATAGAACAAAAATGCGGCCTTCCAAAAAGATATATACAACACATTCATTACAACATTAAAGCTATCATCGAATATGCAAAACAAAAATCGTCCCCTTTGGCCCTCGTTTTAATAGATATCGAAAAAGCTTTTGACACCCTAAACCAGGGGTTCCCAACCTTTTTACGATCTCGTACCACTTGGACGCTCTGTACTGCCACGCGTACCACTTCCTGCAGAACAACTAATTTGATCGAATCAAACGCTATTTGTAGCTTAAGCTATAAAACAGTATCTATCAAGAGCAATCATTTGACAAAATTAACGCCCACTGTCCCACAGCGTTGCACGGCTTTTCAAAGCAACTGTGCTTCTTGTTAAAAATTGACATGACCTGTATTTTGAAGATCGTAATGATACGAAACAACAGGAATAGTTACGTAACAGTAACAATAGGGATCAGGAAAAAAATTGTAAACAAAACCAGATAAACAAAATATAAAGTTGTGAATCCAGGTTTTTGTGAAAAAACGGAAGCTACTCGCGTACCACTTGAAAAACCTTCGCGTACCACTA